>JAKELJ010000315.1:0-36216 GCA_025594165.1 Tamias sibiricus
TGTTTCCCATGGGGCTTAATAGCTGCATTTGTCAGCTTTCAATTCATTGTGACAAAAAATACTTGAGATAAAACAATTTACATGATAGAAGAAAGGTTTATTTTGATTTACAGTTTCAGAGGTTTCAGTCTTTCAGCAGGTTTCAGGCTTGGCTCCATTGCTTTGGGGCCTATGGGAAGCAGAACATCATGGTGGGAAGGATATGGTGAATACGCTGTTTCTCCTCTGGGCAGCTAGAATAGCAATAGAGAGAAAGGGGAACAGGCCCCCAACATACCTTTCAAGGGCACACCCAACAATGACCTATATTCCTCCAATAGGCCCTCATTGGCCTATCATGTTCTACCACCTTCCAATAACTATCCACAGGCTTTCAACCAAACTTTCAACACATGAGCCCTCTGGGTGGACATGTTAAGATCCAAAATCACAACCCTAATAACTCATTCCTTTTTAGTGCTCGATAATATTCCATTGTCTTAGATTGGTACCATCATTTTATTAATCACCTACTGAAAGGTCTGTAATTATGGGTGCTTTCAAGTTTTGGCAATTATGAATAAATGTTTACTACTATAAACAATAACTTTATTGATATATTAAAACATTATAAAACTCTGTGTGTGTGCATGTGCACGTGCGCGCACACGCACACACACGAGTATGTTTACTCTTTTAATCATTCTGATGCAGGGGTTTTTGTTTGGCCATAAGTTTTCAAAACTTTCATTGGGTAAATACCAACATTTTCTTCTAAAAGTCCACCGTGTTGCCATTCTGCATTCCCACCAGCAATGAATGAGAGTTCCTGTTGCCAGCTTCTAAGCCGCATCTGGTAGTGTCTAAGTTTTCTTGTTATCCTTTGTATTATTGTGTTATTCACTCCACTTATAAAAGATATGCTTATTGTACTATACATATATATTGTGTATAGAACAAACATATTATATATGAATATACTTATGCATAGAAAATATGGAATACATTACTGCTTTTATATTTAGAAAACATTTAATTGATCTAGTGGATCAATTAAGACTAAGAAAACAGAAGTTTTTTATTTTAACTTATTCATTCTCTGATGTTCATATTTTCTTTGTATAGATTTTGCATTTCTGAATGTGTACTGTTTTCGCTTTTCTCTGAAGAACTGGCTTTCTAACATTTTTTGTAATTCAGGTAAACTGGCAATTCAATTCTTCAATTTTTATTTGTTTTAGAAGTCATTATTTCTTCTCTACTTTGAAGTAGTTTAATGTTTCACAGGTTACTGGAACTCTAGGGTTAGTAGGGTTTTTTTCTTTTTAACACTTTTAATATTCACTCTAACTTCTCTTCTCACTTGTATTGATTTCTGAGCGGAAAAGTTGTGTTTGTTGGGGGAAAATTTCATTTTTTTTTTTATTTTTTAAATTCTAATTTATTAACCTCTTTAGTAATTGCATAGATTATTGGGTTTTCTCAGTGACATTTCATTGATTTGAGTTATGACCCATTGTTCCAATCCACCTCCATTAATATCCTCCTTGTTTCCCTCTGCCTCCCCTGATCCCTTCCCTGGCTAGGTAGTTCCTCTTCTATTTTCAGAACATCATTTTTCCCCTCAACCCCTGCCTTATTTTTTTTGTTACTTCCACATATGAGAGAAACCATGTTATATTAATCTTATTTCACTTAACATAATGACCTCTAGTCTGTTACCCTACAAAATGATGTGATTTTCATTTAGTTTATGGACTGAGTAATACTCATCGTGTGTATCTACCATATTTTCGTTATACATGCATTCTGTTGACAGGTACCTAAACTGATTCACATACCATGGCTTATCGTGAGTAAAATGGGTTGGGAAGTTTGTCTCTTTATTTATGCTACATTCATTGCACTTCAAAATATATTGCCCAGTAGTGGTATAGATGGAATCATATGGTAGTTCTTATTTTTAGGCAATTTCCCCCTCCTTATCCTTGCCAACACTGGTTATTTTATTTTTGTTGTGGTTTGGGGGACTTTTGTTTTGTTTTATAACAGCTATCTGACTGGGCTGAGATGGAATATCAATGCAGTTTTATTTGCCTTTCCCATGATGGACTATAAGATGTAGCATTATTTTCATATACTATTGGCCATTGGTATTTCTTATTGAGAATGTGTCTTTCAGATACTATTTCCTAGGTTTTGATTGGAATTACTTGTTTCTTTTGTTGTTAATCTTTTTATTATTCATTCAAAAATTTTTATAGGATTCCATATATCAATCCTCCATCAGTGATAATGCTGGCAAAAGATTTTTGCCTGTTCTGTGGGTTGTCTTTTTACTCTGTTGATTGTTTCCTTTGCTGTGCAGAAACTTTTAAATTTGCTATAATGCTATTTATTCAATTATTGCTCTTTTTTCTCAGCTATTGGAGTCCAAGTCAAGGAATTCTTTGCTTGTAGCCAATTCTTAAAGTGTTCTCCTCTAGCGTTTTCCTCTAGTTACATTTAAGTTTCTGGCCCTTACTTTAGGTCTTTGATTCCATTTTGAGTTGATTTTGTACCAGAGTGAGAGATAACGGATCTTTGTATGTAATTTTGATCTTTGCTCTTCTGATGGGTAGGTGTTTCATTTCCTCTGGCTTCTTTTCAAGTTTTCTTTATCTACAGATTTTGATTGAAGTTTGGAAATGATATGCCTTGGTGTAACTTTTTTATGGGGGTGGGGGTACTCACCCTCGTTTGATTTTGTTCTCTTTCCTGGATCTAGGTTTAGTGCCTGACATTAACTGGGGGAAACTCTTGGTCACTTATTGCTTCAAACTATTATTTCCATTTCTGCTCTGGCATTCCACATTACACATAGTAGCAACTTTTGTTGTTGCTTGGTCATTTTGTTCTATTTAAGTCTTTTTCCCCATATTTACTTTTCAGTTTGTATTGTCATATCCTCAAGTCAGAGATTCTTTCATTCATGGTTTGATATAAATTAGACTCATCAAAGGAATCTTTGTCAAATAGTATTTTGATCTCTGACATTTACTTTTTAATTCTTTCTTAGGAATTTTGCCTGTTGTTTTCTAAACCCATTTTTTTTTTCCCATCAGAGCCCTTAGCTTAGATAATGTAATATATATATATGTGTGTGTGTGTGTTGTGTGTGTGGTGTGTGTGTGTGTTTAAGTTCCTTGGTCTGTTAGTGTAAACGTTTCTACTCTACTACTCTGACTCTAATGTATGCTGTTCCTTCAAACTGTAGATTTTGTCTTTGCTTTTTTCTTTTAATATGTCTTGTAACTTTCTTTTTTTAAGTGGAGATACGGTATTGCAAAAGGAACTGCTGCAGTTACGTCTTAGTTTTATAGAGGCAGATTATGGGGGATCTTGTAACACAACTAGTTCTCGTCTGTGCCCTTGGACTGTGAATTTCACCAGTGCTTCTCATTTTGTTATTTCCCCCCACATAAAGTGAGATTGGATAGTGGAGGGGCTAGAGTTGTTTCATTCTTCATTTAGTGAGGCTCTGATAAAATCCCAAGAGGGCTAGGCTCTGTAATAAGCTCCTCTTGAAGGGAGAACTTTACATTTAACAACAGAATGCCCTGGAATTTCAAGGTGGTTTCTGTGCCCCACATGAAAACTGAGGATTTTTCCTCCCAATATTCAGTGGGTGAGGATCTTGTAGATTTAATGGAATTAAAAACTCACAATAGTATGGGATCTCCCTAATGACTAGATCCCCCCGGATTTTTAACTTCTCAAGAGTTTGTCCACATTGAGCCTCTAGCAATTTGTCATTTGGAGGTTTGTAGCAGTTTCCTACCCTGGCACTGGCTCTCAGGGGGAGTACTTTTCATGAGTTTGTTCTGACTCTAATGAGTTGTGATTCTCTGCATTCATTTATCCAGTCTCTCCAATTTGGGGGGCAGCAGTTTGCTCTATGACCTACCTCTATAATCGATCTAAGAGAGGTGTTGTGTTGATGATTTTGTACATTAGTTCAGTGTTTTACTTGATCTTAGGACAGAGTGGTGACTTACTAAGCTCTGATATATACTGGACCATAAACTAAAAGTTCTGACTGGTTTCAATATCAGAGTTTGCATCCACATAGCCATTTTTCATTGACTTTATATAACATAGGAAACACATATATTAAGAATGTGGTAGATTTTCTTCCTATCTGTAGGCTCTCATACCTCACATGATTGATTGTTTCCTTTGTTGAGTAGAATTCTTTATCAGTTTGAATCCATCCCATTTTATTGATTCTTGATTATTATTTCTTGTGCCTTAGGGATCTTGTAGAGGTCAGATCCTAGGGGCTTGACATGGTTGAAGAATCAGGCTACTTTTTCTTCTATTAGGCCAGGGGTCTCTGTTCTAATGTCTTCAATCCACTTTGAGTTGGTTTTGTTCAGGGTAAGAGATTAGAGGTTTAATTTCATTTTTGCTACATATGATATTTCCTGTTTTTCCAGCACCATTGATGAATAGGTTATCTTTTTCTCCAGTGAATGTTTTTTGGACCTTTATCTGTATGAGATAACTGTACTTATGGTGTGTTTGTTCCTCTGTTTCTTGTATTCTGTACAATTGGTCTACATGTCTGTTTTGGTACCAATCCATGCTGTTTTTGTTACTAAAGCTCTGTAGTATTAGTTCAAAGATCTGACATTGTGATGCCTCCTGCTTCACTTTTCTTGGTAAGGATGCTGCTTTTTGGTATTTGGGGTCTGTTATTTTCCAAATAAATTTCATGATTGATTTTTCTATTTTCTATGAAGATGTCATTGGGGATTTTAATAGGAATTGCATTTAAATCTGTTGATAATGCTTTTGGTAAGTATGGCCTTTTTGTCATATATTAATTCTGCCTATTCAGGAGCATGGTGATCTTTCCATCTTATAAGGTCTTCTTCAATTTCTTTCTTTAGTTTGTTCTGTAGTTTTCATTGAAAATCTTTACCACATGCACCTCAGATAAAGCGATGATCTTAGGTTATTTAATGAACTTACAAAAAACTTAACACATAAACAAATTAAACCCTCTCAATCAATAAATGGGATAAGGAATGACAGACATTCACAGAAGAAACACAAAGGGCAAAACAATTATATGAAAAAAATGTTCAACATCTCTAGCAATTAGAGAATGTAAATCAAAATTATACTAAGATTTCTTCTCCAGTCAGACTGGCTACTATCATTAGAATAACAGGCAACAATTAAATGTTGGCGAAGGGATGTGGAAAAGGCTACACTCATACTTGCTGGTGGGACCTGCTAATGGTGCAACCACTATGGAAAGCTAGTATGGAGATTCCTAGAAAACTCAGAATGGAACCACCATTTGACCTAAGCTATTTCCACTCCTTGGTTTACACCCAAAGACTTTAAATCAACATACTACAGTAATGCAGGCCACATTATGTTCTATAGCAGCTCAATGTCACAATAGCTAAAACTGCTGGAACCAACTAATCTCCTTTTATTAGATGAATGAACAACAAAATTAGTCTTCTTTAATTAACACCATGTGTGATAATTGTAACAAGGTCAGTGATATAGTAATGTCAAAAAAATCTTTTGTTGGTCTAAGTTAAACAAGTGCCTACACCTGAGGCTAAGCCTCTCCTACTACTCATCATTGATTAAAAACACATGTTTCCCACCCTCCTGGCCCTAGACTTGCTTATTGTTAATTTCAGTATTATTCTTATTCTAGTCCATTACTATCCTCACAGCCATGAGTCAAGACTATGAATTTTTTGTTTCCGATGCAGAACATCTTTCTTTCCAGGAATGTGAACAAAAAGATGTAACACTTATAATTCCACCTACAGAATGGTTTCTCTTAATCATTGTCCTTATCATCATACACCATAATTTGAGGTCATAAATGCAAGATATTATATCTAATCTATATATTGGATATACATTGTATATATGTATATGTATGTATAGATATTTATATATATATCACAGAATCATCCACAATCAAGTTTAATGTTTGTGTCCCTAAACAACTGGTCATGGGGTATTCCTCTACCCATGAGCTAACTATATAGGTTGAAGGAGATGCAGAGTATGCAGGATGTGTAGGAACCCTGTGTTTTGAAACCTCTTGCTCACATGGCTTACTAGTATCTTTTAGAGCCTACTCAATCTCAGTCTCATGTGTCCTACGTACCCAGATGTGCTGGACTTTATTAATTGATGTGGAAGATAACACCCAAATCTTGACAACAATCTATAGCTAGCTAAGTTAGAGCCCGCTATGTAGGATTGCCTGATTGGAATTCACCTAATTTTACCAATAAAGAATTGGCATTCTCCAAAAGTTTTTTAAAATTTTTATTTATAGTAGTATATATTACAATTCATACTATACATATAGAGCATCTTTTTACACAAAACAGTTTGTATACAAAGTACATCGCAGCATTCAAGTCTTCAATCATGCATTTAGAATAATGATATCCATCTTATTCAACCACTTTTATTCCCTTTCCCCTTTGCTCCCTCCCTTCTCCTCCCTTCCCTTTGACCATCATAGTGTTCCTCTAATCCTCCTATGTACCCCCAACCCAACAATACTTTGAACCGGCTGCCTTATATCAGAGGAAACATTCGGTATTTGGATTTTTGAGATTGACTGATTTCACTTAGCATTATATTCTTCAACTTCATCCATTTACCTGCAAATGTCAATATTTTATTCTCTTTTATTGCTGAGTAAAATTCCATTGTGTATATATACCATGTTTTATTTATCCATTCATCTATTGAGGGACATCTAGGTTGGTTCTACAACCTAGCTATTGTGAATTGTGCTGCTATAAACATTGAAGTAGCTGTGTCACTGTAATATGCTGTTTTTAAGTCCTTTGGGAATAGACCCAAGAGTGGGATGGCTGGGTCACAGGGTGGTTCCATTCCCATTTTCCCAAGAAATCTCCATACTGCTTTCCATAACGGTTGTACCATATTGCAGTCCCACCAGCAATGTATGAGTGTGCCTTTTTCCCCACATCCTCTCCAACATTTATTGTTGTTTGTGTTCTTGATAGCTGCCATTCTGACTGGAGTGAAATGAAACCTTAGAGTAGTTTTTATTTGCAATTCTCTAATTGCCAGCGATGTTGAGCATTTTTTCATGTATTTGTTGATTAATCATGTATCTTCTTCTGAGAAGTGTCTTTTCAATTCCTTAGCCCATTTATCGATTGGATTATTTGTTTTTTTGGTGTCAAGTTTTTTGAGTTCTTTATATATTCTATAAATTAGTGCTGTATCTGATGTGCACGTATTAAATATTTGTTCCCAATTAGTTGGCTCTCTATTCACCTCACTGATTGTTTCTTTTGCTGAGAAGAAGCTTTTTAGCTTAAATCTATCCCATTCATTAATTCTTGGTATTAATTCTTGAGCTACCAGATTCTTGTTAAGGAACTTGGAGCCTAATCCGACATGTTGGAAATTGGAGCTTAATTTTTCTTCTATTAGGTGTATTGTCTCTGTTCTAATTCCTAAGTCCTTGATCCACTTTGAATTGAATTTTGTGCATGGTGAGAGATACAGGTTTAATTTCATTTTGTTGCATATGGATTTACAGTTTTCCCAGCACCATTTGTTGAAGAGGCTATCCTTTCTCCACTGTACATTTTTGGCGCCTTTGTCTAATATAAGACAGCTGAAATTATATGTATTAGTCTCTGTGTCCTCAATTCTGTACCATTGGTCTACCCGTCTGTTTTGGTGCCAATACCATGCTGTTTTTGTTATTATTGCTCTATAGTATAATTTAAAGCCTGGTATGGTGATGCCCCCTGCTTCACTTTTCTTGCTCAGGATTGCTTTAGCTATTCTGGGTCTCTTATTTTTTCAGATGAATTTCATGACTACATTTTCTATTTCTTTGAGAAATGTCATTGGGATTTTGATTGGAATTGCATTAAATCTGTATAATGCTTTTAGTAGTATGGACATTTTGACAATATTAATTCTACCTATCCAAGAACAAGGTAGGTCTTTCCATCTTCTGAGGTCTTCTACGATTTCTTTCTTTAGTGTTCTATAGTTTTCATTATAGAGGTCCTTCACCTCTTTCATTAAGTTGATTCCCAGATTTTTTTTTTTTTGATGCTATTGTAAATGGAGTAGTTTTCATCATTTCCCTTTCAGAGGCTTTGTCACTGATGTACAAAAATGCCTTTGACTTATGGGTATTGATTTTGTATCCTGCTACTTTGCCAAATTCATTTACTAGTTGTAAAAGTTTTCTGGTAGAGTTTTTTGGTCTGTTTTTTTGAATCCGATTTGCCAAAATTTTTTGAGGAATTTTGCATCTATGTCATTATAAATATTTGGCCTGGAAGATTTCTTTTTAAGCTGTGTCTTTGCCTCCTTTGGAATTAATGTGATATTGGCCCCATAGAAAAGTCTGAAGAGCACCCTCATTTTCTATTCATGAAATAATTTGAAGAGGATCGTGTGTTCATCTTGACAGGTCCTTGTAGAATCTCGGCCTGTAAAACCCATCAGGACCTGTATTTTTCTTGTTTGAAGTTTTTTGATTAGCGTCTTCTATTCTTCACTTGAAATGATTTCATTTATATTGTGTATACCTCCTGTTCCCAGTTTGGGCAATTCATACGACTCCTAGAAATCTGTCTATGCTGTGTCGGTATTTTCTATTTTATTAGAGTACAATTTTTCGAAGTAATTTTATAATTATTCTGCCCTTATACAGAGGTGTTTGTTGTGATATTTCCTTTTTCATCACGGATGCTAGTAATTTGATTCTTTCTCTTCTTCTTTTCGTTAGCATTGCTAGGGTTCTGGTCCAATATTATTTATATTTACAAAGAACGCCACTTTTGGATTTTGTCAATTGTTGAAATGTTTCTTATAAGTCTCAATGTCATAAATTTCGGCACTGATTATAATTATTTCCTGTCTTCTACTGCTCTTATGTTGATCTGTTTCATCTCTTTTCTAGTGCTGTTGAGTGGTGATGTTAATCATTTAATTTGTTGTTATTTTTTTCTTTTAATGAAGGAATTCATGACAGATGAATTTTCCTCTTACTACTCGCCTTCATATGTCCCCAGAGATTTCTATACGATGTATTCTGTGTTCTCATTTACCTCTAAGAATTTTTTAATACTCCTCCCTTGATATCATCTTCAACCCATGTTCATTCAGTACATTGTTGTTTTAGCTTTCCAGCAAATGAGGTAGTTTATTTTAATTTCTTGTATTATCATTGATTTCCAATTTCATCGCCATTATGGTCTGATAGAATGCAAGTAGGAGTCTATTTTTTTATATTTGCTGAGAGTTGTCCTTGTTGACATAATCTAAGTGGTCAATTTTGGAGAAGAAGCCAAGTGGCTGCTGGAGAAGGAAAGTGATAATCGCTTTACTTGAAGGATGAAATATTATCTATATATTACCTTAGGCTCTAAGTTATTAACTTGTTTTTAATGAGGCCCAATTTTCTTTATTAAGCTTTTTGTTTGGATGATCAATCCATTGGTGAAGTGTGTGGTTGAAGTCCCCTAGAATAACTGTGTTGTGGTCTAATTACTCTTGAACTGATAAGGGTTGTTTGATGAAGTATGTGCTCCATATTTGGGGCATATAGATTTATAATTGTTTATAATCTTGTTGATGAAAAGTTCCTTAAGTATAGAAGTATCCATCTTTATCTCTTATGGATTAGCCTTTGGCTTGAAGTCTACTTTTATTTGATATGACAGTGGAAACCCCTGCCTCTTCCGCCGCCTACCCATGTGCGAGATAAGACCATATCCCAACCTTTCACCTTCAATCGCTTACTGTCTTTTATCCCTAGGAGTGTGTTTCTTGTAGCAACAAAGAGTTGGGTTGTATCCTTTAATCCAATCTGACTAGTCCTGTTACAATTTAAAACATGGTGAGTTTAGACCATAACATTCAGCGTTAATAATTGAGATGTGAATCTATCTTACCCATCCATATTACAAAGTAAAATATGGTATTTTAGCTTGATTTGAGTTCTCCTCAGGGTTGGTAATTCCTTTAGTTTACTAAACCCTTTTGTTTGTTTTTCATTGTTATTTTTCTCCCTTCGTGGAAAATTATGTCCCAAGAATGTTCAGAAGTGCTACTTTCGAGATGTGAAATCTATATATCTTTTTTGTCGTGGAAGGTTTTTATTTCAACACTTCGAATCTAAATCTCAATTTTGCTGGATATAAGAATCTGGTTGACAATCCCATTTCTTCAGAGCCTTAGAAATAGCTATTTTCCAGGATCTACTACTTTAAGTCTGGGTTGTAAAATCTGAGCATAGTCTGATAGGTTATCCTCCCCCTCTATGTAATCTGCTTCCTTTCTCTTGTCTTTTAGTAGATCTCTCCTTGCCAAGTATATTAGGCAATTTTATTATAAATGTGCCTTGGTGTGGACTGTTGTGGGTTTTGTAATTTGGTGTTCGTTAAGCCTCTGAACATACTTGGTTTTGGCCATTCGATCGCACCAATGTATGGAAAATTTTCTGCTATTATTTCATTGAAATAAATTACTCATTCCTTTGGTTTGAAACACTGCACCTACTACAACACCAATCAATCTAAGTTTGGTCCTCTTTTATGCCGTCCAAAATTTCCTGAATGCTCTTTTTCTTGTTTCTTACTTCCTTTTGAGTCCGGTCCTCTAGATTTTTCTTCTCCAGGAAAAATATTTTGTCATTCATTATCTGAGGTCCCTTTCTTCCAGGTGAATTAATCTGTTGGGATGCTTTCAAATTGAGCATTTTAGTTTGGTTTATTTCTTCTTTCTTTCCAGCAATTTCGTTGATTTTCTTTAGAATCTCTATCTCCCTATAGAATGTAATCTTTTGCTTCTTGTATTTTTTATTAAGAAGTTCTTTGTCAAATGCTCTTTTATCACCTCTATTTACTCTCGCATCTCATTTTTTATTTCATTCTTAAGATCCATAAACATTTTGGAATATGTAAATATCTAATTCCATCTCTGGCCATTAGGCCAATTTGTACTATGCCATGGGAATCAACCTAGGGGCCTGTTTGGTTGGTATTTCACCACTTCTTCTTCTTCCTAATGCTTGTGTGTCTAGTCTCCAGCAGTGTGGACCTTGCCTATTTCAATTTCACCTTATATCCTTATGTTTCTCCCTGTGTGACAATGGCTATCAGGTCTACCCATATAAATACCTTACAATTTAAGCTCTAACCATTTTTCTTAACAGCACATCCCAATTGACACAATGTACAATTTAGTTAACCCGATATTGTTTTCCAATTTACTCTGTATGCATGCAGTGGTTAACAGTTTCAGTATGGACACACAAAAACAGATGATATGTTTAGAAGAAGCCAGTGAGGTTACTCGGCGATTGTTCCTTTCTTAAGAAAGTGTTACATAAGAAGTCTATGGAAGTGGTTTAAATATCAGCAGACAGGAGAGAAAAGAGAACGGAAAGAGCGATTTAGAGAAAGACTATTTTGTATATATAACCAAACATATATAGAGCCTTTGAAAAGAAAGATGAAAAAGAAAAAATAAAAAGGACAATGAGAGATAACGAAAGAAGTAAGAATTAAGTGTAAGAGAGAGAGGAAGAGAAACTGAGAGTTCAAGAAAAATAGAGAATAAACTCATAAATAACACCATGCATTTCAGTATATTTCAATTGCCCCCGGCTAGAATCCCATTTCTGCATAAACATTGTTTCACCTCTGATGAGTACACAATGACCTGTTGTAAGAAATAAGATGTAGGCAAATAGACTAAAGTGAGAAGGGAAAAAGGAAAGAGGAACACTAGACACACAAATAATCCCACTATCAAACCAACACAAGCAAAAACAACAAACAAAAATAAACAAGTCAGAGTTTAAAGCCAGTTTGTCCTGGACCATCCCAGAACATCCACAGTGAGTCTAGCTGCAGCTTTGGTTCCAGCAGCAGAATTGGCAGATGAAGAATAATGGCTGGGGGGTGGGGGGCTGTCATTACGTGAATAGCATCAAGAAAGCGTTCAACCGGTAACCAAAGGCAACGCATTACCCAAGCCCGTCCCTGGTTATAGCTCATGTGTTTGCTGTGGCTGGCCTCAGGCAGGCCCTTTTCCTAGCGGGCCTGCCTGTACGTGTCTCACCCAGGTGTTTGCTGTATTCTCAAGGTCCTGGACCGATCCTAGGATGTCTGGCAGTCAGCTGCACCCTCCTCCAAAATGGCGGTGCCTCCCCCCGGTCCCAACAGCAGTATCATCAGACCTGTGTGGTCCACACCAGGCATGCAGGTCCTTCATCAATTTTACGCCAAAGACGTCTGTGAGGGCCACTACTTGCGCCTGGCTTTCTTTTTTATCTGCGCTGTCGAGGCCGTGGTCGCACTTCACCGTACTGCAATGCTACCAACGGCAGCTGCACCACTAATCTGGATTCGGTTTGGGCCACTGGCACAGGACTCAGTCTCGCGGTCTGGAGTTTCTTCATTTTCAACACCACCATCAAGATGTGTCACGGATGTCCTCAGCTCCCTCCCAGTTGTGGGAGTGTTGCTAGGAACACTATCAATCTTCTTGAAAGCCTCTTTTATTGCCGGTCTCCCGAGCGTGCTCATCTTGCTGCTCACCATCTATTCTCCCGGATTCCTCTATTTTACTTTTAAACCATGTTTTTGAAATGTTTACTGCATAAAAGGTTTATAAAATATCAGAGTCCATTTAAATGCTTCTAGGATCTATAGTGATGCTTCACATTCCATTCATGACAACAGTGATATGTACTTTATTTCTAGCTATTTTTTATCATTGTCATATATAAATATATATATAGATATAAAAAACTTTTGACTTTGTTATTTTCCTTCATGTGCCACCATTTTCTAAATAATAATTTTCCATTTTAACTCCTAAAATGTTTAATTTTTTTCATCTTAGTTTTGTTTCAATTTTCCTTTTTTTTCTGTCACCTTAGGGTAAAAGTCAAGGATCATTGATTTGAAGCCTTCTTGTTATAAACAACATATTGAAAGTATAAATTTAACCCCTCTAGTTCCCTTGCTTAACTGTTTCCTAGAACTCTTGAAAATATCTTCACCTTTGTTTTAGCTCAAAATATTTTCCTAATTTTCTACTACAAAAGTTTTCTTAGATCTATAAGATTATTAAAAAGTATATTAGTTTATTACCAAGCATGTAAGAATTTTCTAGACAATTTTTTTATTGTCTACTGGTTTTATTCTTCCAAATGAGCAATGAGGCAATTTATAAATAACACGATCGTCAATATGTGTATTAAAATGGCAAGCCTATTCTAGACAGTTTTTATGCTATTTACTATTTACTGTTATTTTCAGAGAATACGATTCTGAATAATTTCAAGCTTCTGAAATTTATGGACTTATTCCCTTGCCCTACTTTGTGGACTCCTCTTTGGTGGAATAGTTTCATAAGCAATTTAAAGACATGAAATCTGCCTTTTTTTTTGAAAAGATTCTAAAAACATCAATTGAATCAAGTTGGTTGATATAATTATTCAAGTCTTCTGATCCTTATTGATATTATGTCTGTTTTACTATCAATTACTGAGTGGAGACTTTTAAATCTCTGAATATAACTATGTGATTTGCCTATTTACCCTATTAATTCTGTTAAATTTTGCTTATTTATAAAACTTTGTTATTAAGACCTACTCTTATAGAATTTTTGATTACACATATTACATTGTGTAATGTATTTTATGATTATGCTAAGAGGTGCACCCCCAAAAGCTCACGTGTAGAAATAGCAAGAAAGTTTAAGGGTACAATGATTGGGTTATGACATCTTAACTTAATCATGTATGGATAAACTGAATTGCGACTGTAGGCAGGGTAGGGAGTGCTGAAGGGAGGTGGGGGGGTACTTGGGTGTGTGGCTTTTATAAATTTGGGCCCATGGGTGAGGGGAGTCTTTCATTCTCTCTTCCTGGTGCAAAGTTATCTGGCTCCTTCCCCCACTACACACTTCTGCCCTGATGTTCTACTACCTCAATCTCAGGCCCAAGCAATGGAATTGGCCATCTATGGCTGAGACCTCTGAATCATGACCCCCAAATAAACTTTTTCTCCCTCTACTTTTTTCTTCAATCAGTTCATTTTGAAACCCTGCAACAAAAATTGGAACTAAAACAATGACCCACACTCTCATATGCTTCTATTCTGGACCGTACCCCCTCCCTCAAGTTTGTACCCTTTTAGATTAAGAAATTTCTATGGATCTATCTTTAATATTATTAATCCATTTCATGACACTGCTGAATTCACAGATTATATCTTTCGTTATTCCTTCCTTAGTATTAAAATTCTAGCATATCTATTTAATCCATTTTTCAGAGATTTAATCTTTCTGCTGACTTTTCCATTTGACCTTGCAATGTTGTTCCACCTTTTAATTCATAGCCATTAAAATTTAACATAGCTATTCTTTAAAATCCTGTAACATAATTACAATATATCATGTAAAATCAGTACCTGGTTACTAATGATTGTTTTGTCTCTTGGGAATTCCCTCTTTTTTTCCTGACTTTTCTGAACTTCAAATTTGTATGAAAACCAACAACATGCTTAGAAACAGTGGATCAACAGTTTCTTAACCCTGGAAATGAGCCCATAACTTCCTCTTTTCCAGAACTGTGGAAGGGGCAAAAAGGGAGAGGTCCCATTGAAAAAGGAAATAGGCTGAAACTAGAGGTATATTGTAACTTAGTAACCACTTAGTGGCCCCATGTTCTTCAAAATCCTCTGTGATAATTTTGCTCAGTGTGGAAACTGTTTACCAATGGTTGCTTTCAAGGTCCTGCCCACCCTCAGTAGTTTGCACTAATCTTAATACTATACCTGTAAGAAGGTGTGTCTCTTGAAATACTTTCTACTTAAAGCCCTAGTCAGCACAGGCAATGGGGCATTCTCTGCTATGTGTGATTAACCCCTATCTATGTGACTAAATCTGTGTCTCAAACCATCTTTCTGGATCTCAGAGGATAGGACTTTCTCATGTAATCAGCAGCCAAACATGGCAGTTTGCCTATCCCCACAGAGGTAAGTGTTTTTAGTATATTCGTGTTATTTATTTTTGTTTCCTGTTCTCGTTTCACCAAGCTGCATTGAGTGTTTCAACAAATATTCTAAATGAAATAGTATAGTTGTATTTCCTACTCACAGAACAAGGCTTCTGCTCCAATTAAAGAATAATGAAGTGAGCCTGAAGAATTTAGTAGCCTTCTCACAGTAGTTGCTAGTATCCATCCTCACATCTTCTGCACGCACAATTAAGAAATTTCGCCCAGTTTTTCCTAAGAGTACCCAAAGGGCTCATGCATGTGCATTTATAGCTCACCAGGGCTTTCACCTTATTTCACATTGTGATTCAACCCAGTTGCACTCAATCCACCAGGAATACCTGTTGTCCCTGGTTGGACTTTCCTGATACCTTAGCAACTTCATTGATTCCAGTAAGTCATTGCTGCATATCAGTTTGCTTGTTCTATCCTTACATTTTGGTCCAGATGGTCACTTTGCACTTTAATGTGTTCAAGAAATGTAGATGAACGCTTTGGATTTTTAAACATAAATTTGGGTCGTTTCTGTGTACACTCTTCCTCTGTCTCTGTACATAAGTATGTGAAAATAAGTGTCTTAATTTTAATATTTGTGTCTTTATGTTTTAAAAGTGTATCTCCTTTTAAATTAATATATATTGAGTTTTAGTTTTTAATTCCATTCTTTATTTTATTCATTTAATCAAAGAGTTTTAGTGCATTTATATGTGAAGCAATTATTTTAATATATTTGGGGTTAATTTACCTAGCTTGATTCTCTTTTTCTTGTCATTTGCACCATATTTCTTTGTTACTGTCTCTCTTTTCATATCTTCTTTTGTGTTAATTATTATTAGTTTGTATATCCATTTTATATCCCCTTACAATGTGTTGTGTTTCTCTTTAGTTTTTGGTTTTCAACATTTTGACTATGAATGTGTACAGTCCGTTTTCTTGACATTTCTCATCTTGGGGTTTATTAACATTGATAAAAATGTCAAGAACTATTTCGGTTAAAGAATTCTTTCTGCCTCATTCTCTCCCTTCTATTTCTAAAATACTAATTGCATATATCTTAGACTTTTGTTCTTTCTTCTTTCTTTCTTTTCTTTCTTCCTTTCTTTCTTCTTTCTTTTTTTAAGATACTAGGGGATGGAACCCAGGGATGCTCTACCATTGAGATACATACTAAACATTTTGACCCTGTCCTTTTTATTTGAGTCAGGGTATTGCCTAAGTTGACCAGGATGGCCACACTTGAATCCTCACACTTTGCAATCCTCCTGCCTTAGTCTTGCCAGTTGCTGAGATTATAGCAGTACCTTACTCCCAGTCAAGAATTCTTGATATTTTCTTGTTTTTCTGATGCTTTGATTTTTTTGCTTTTAGTCTCTTTTCCTGACTTTGGTTTCCAACAACAACATGTGCAAGTTCACTCTTTATTTTTTTTCTGTGCTGTTCTAATATATTATATATTATCCATAGAACAATTTGGGACATTTTTATTAAAAAATTTTTTAAAGAATTCTACAAATGATATCTACCCATCCACTATATTCTGTAGTTAACATTTTATTACACATACTTTATGTGTATATGTTTTCATTTAATTTTTCTTATCTATTCTACCAGCCCACTGTCATGGTCCTCCACCATGGACACCAGGATTCCATACCATTTTACTATCAGTTTAACATTTGCGTGAACCTCCTCTCCTCTTAGCTTACCCCTATCCTCATCCTTTAGGATGCCATTCAGACTCTCTTTCTCTGTCTTGTTTAAGTGTTCTCTTCGGTGTTCCAGATTACCCTATGCATATCTTTTTTATCCTTATACTTAACTACTTTTATTACTAAATTAATAGTATAGATTTCTGTTATCCTTGCTGGAATATAAAGTGCCTAAAAGACACAAACCGAATCTCATTCTTTTTACACTAGAAACCTTGTCACAATGTAGAGTAGAGCTCCAGAAATAAAAAAATTGGAAGAATAAATGAATGAATGAAGAATTGCATACCACCCATAAGTGAAGTCCTGCAAAATTTTATAGAGGTCAAGAGAATTGGTGAAATCATGGCTGTGGCGAGCAGCAGCATCATATACTTTTCTGTAGCTAAGAGTGCAAAATCCTTGTTCTTTAACAGTTGCTTATGAGAAAGCACAGATGTAGGATGTGAAAAAATTCTGCAACCAGAAAATGAGAACCAAAGATAGTCTAAGAAAACAGACAGCAAATGTAGAGACAAGAAAAATAAGCCCAAATTGAAGTAAGACTTTCATCTACTCTTGATATCCAAGACTTGACTAGCTTGATTAATTATAAAATATTGATGATTTAGAAGGCCCATTTGCTTTGTGCATATTACAATAATTGATATAGGCAAAGATAACTTTCCATCAAAATTATATATATATATTAATATATATCTGTATATATTATATATTTTAATTTTTAGTTGGACACAATATCTTTTATTTTTATTTATTTGATTTTATGTGGTGCTGAAGCTCAAAAGCAGGTCCATTGCATGTGCTAGGTGATGCGCTCTATGCTGAGCCACCAAACCACAGCCCCAACATATAGTATTATCTTTTTTGTTTCCAAAACCACTTCCTATTGTTTTTAATGCCTGGATCAAGTACCCCATAAGATAAAGTCAACTGAACAAGATAGCCCTGGCAGATGCTAAACTTTGTTTAAGTCTTTATGGCCCCAGCCACACTGACATAATTGTGTCCAGCTAATGAACATTCTTAAAAACACTGAAGAAACAATCTTTTTTTTTAATCTTTTTTAGATGTTGACGGCCTTTGTTTTATTCATTTATTATATGTGGTGCTGAGAATTGAACCCAGGGCCTCAAACATGCAGGCTAGTGCTCTTACCTCTGAGCACAACTCTAGCCCCGGAGAAACAATCTCTTATTTGTAACCCCTACTGGACATTCCTGTAGCACAGAAACTTCCTATATACCTGAAAGGAGTAAATTAAAAAATAAATAAATAAATAAATAAATAAAGCATTTTATGATGAAGCTCCCTACCCTTTTAAAAATACTTCCTAAAAGAACGCTGTGTTTTGGAGCTTCTGACCTGGCCATTCGTCCAACAGAAAATTAAAACATAAACAACAAATTTCCACAGGATGATTTTTTAAAAATGGATACTAATTTTTTTTTTTTTATTACAATAATTTACTTAGTGAATCCTATACTGTTATTCATTCCAGTTTGTGGTAACCACATTGTACTATTACAGATAAATGCTACAGTGACCTATCCACCTATCATATTATAGCACACACACTATTTATCATTTAAAACAAATTCCAAAATAGTAGGAATAAATTTTACAAGTAATCCATCCAGAGATTCTTGACATAAACATTAACAATGAATATGGACACTATTCAAAGAAAATGCTTTTTGGCTTTTCAGATATCTGAGTTCTCCATAAGTTTCCTTAATTCCTAAAAAAATGTGGATAATATATATGGGAAAAATTATAAACCTATAATTTCAGTATTAGAAGATATTACACTCTTTGGGTCATGGGACTAGCCCCTCTCAGTGGATGAAGATATAAACCCAAGTCGGGGACAGGGAAACACATAATTGGGACCCATAAGGCTACAAAATTGACTTTTTTATATTTTTTTTTTCCATCTGGGTAGAATGGAAAAATACAGAACGTAGTAAGAGACATCAGTTCCCCTCTATTTGATTTTTTTTTGGGGCTTAAATAACAGCTATGGTTTTGGGGCTTTATCCCAAAGATTCAGTGCTGGAAGCATGGTCCCCAGTATGGCAATGTTTAAGTGGCGGAATCTTTAACAAGTAGGGCCTAGTGTCAAGTGGTTATGTCCGCTGAAGCACTAGTCTTGGAAGGAATTAAAGTAGTTATCAAGGGCCCAGTAGTTTGGGAGAGCAAGTATGTATAAAACCAGCAAGTGCCCCCCCCCCCGAATCAGGCATGCTCCGCTGTCTTGCCACATGACCTATCTTTTCCACATACGTATCCTGCATGAAGGCATCTTGCAATATCTGATATCCCTCAAGAGACAAGCAAGCAGAAGCCAGCACATGTTCGTAGACCTCTCATAACAAATAGAGCAAAATAAATATCTCTTTACTTTAAAAAAAAATAAAAAATACCTCACATATCATAGTTAAAGAAACAAAATGAACTCAGAAACATTTTTAAATTTTCTAATAGTTTTCCACTCATTAAATACATTTTCTCCTTTAAAGTACAACGAAGGAGAGTACTTCTTTAAATATTGTTTCTGGAGGTTTTGGTTACCCAGAGTGTTTGCCCACACTGAGGTGATCTAAGCAACAAGTATTCATGTTTGACATGCTTTAGACATCATTGAATAAGAACACAATCTAACCTGAAAGTAGAGATAATAAGGGTTCTAGATGCACTGGAACTCTGCATAATAAATAGGAAGACAAATATAATAAGATTCCCTTGCAACATAAAAAAACACATATTTAACGTAAATGCATATTACACAAAAAAAACATAGTGAATGTTAATGATAATGGTACCCTTAAACATTAAAGCCAAAATATTAAATAGAAAAAAGATTTTATTTTATGATACAAAATATTGTTCTGTTTTGGAAATGGGTTGGACGTAGAAAGACCAACAAAATACTTTAGCTAGAATTAAGCACCGCAAATAGTATTTTTATTTACTTAGATGTTTAAATAAACCTTAATATTAGATGACAGGGCATTACCCCCCACCTGCCCCCAACCACACCAGGAGAGGGAGAAACAGCAACAACCACCTGGAGGCAAGGGCCCAGCCACTTGCATGCCTGACGCACCACCCACCCTACTCCACCACCGACTAGGAACAGCATGGTCCCCACAGAGAAGGACCAGCAGGAGGAAGGGCTCCGCCGACTACCTGGAGACCCCCCCACTATACCACCTACCCGCCCATAAACCTTAACGAGAGAGCAGTAGGCCCCGCATCGCCAAGGAAGGGACAGCTGCCCGCCTGCCTGCCCGAGCCCCCACCTACCACACCTAGATTGGGAGGAGACCCATTCGGAGTGACAGTGGGGAGAAGAAAGCCAGACTGCTGCTCACCACACCTGGTGCCAGGAGAGATCTGGAGAAAGAGAGGCCTGCCCCACACCCCCAACTTGGAGGGGCAACTCACAACCTCCCAGAGAGATATACTAACACTGGATTTTCTGTGGCTACACAAACAACCAACATCAAATAATTATAGGCTTCAGGCTGCCACTGCCACAAAACAGGAGATAGGAGGCTACTATCAGGAACAACAAAAGGTCTGGTAAGATATCCCTAAGGACCCTATGGCCAGGCTATACCAGAGGTGCTCTACTAGAGGTGCACCATTATCCTGTTGTAACTAACAAGGGATTCCTTAAATAGGGGATGCCTATCTCAAGTTTCACCTCTAAGGCCAAAATATTACCTTTAAGATTACACACTCAGTAATCAAATAATCTAATACCGTATTATCTCACATTCTATCTACCTTATAACATCTTAGCCAACCCCAAGTCCCCCCTTCTAGGCCAGTAGATACTGTAAACCACCATGCAAAACGATAAAAGACTATATGTAAAAGATAACTGATCACATTCCCCCAAAATTTTCTATTTATAGTGACAAAACAATAAATATAAAAGATAGAAGCTAACTATATATGGATACACAATGGGAACATTGAATGCTGTAATATGATCCTATTCCCTAAAAAGTGGAGGAATTCGTGTAACCTTTAGGGATGCATAAAGACAAATAAGGGCAAAAGTCACCCCAAAAAACCTCAGGCTTACCCTGCAAGAGAGGAAAACACATAGACAACATCGAAAAAACAATGGAGGAAAATGCCCAAAACAAACCAAGATACTACAGCAATAGAATCCATAGAAAGTACAGTAGGTGAAAAGTCAGAGAAGGAGTGTCTGGATAAACAAAAATAAAAAGATTTGGGATTTAAAAAAAACCTAAAGCAAGCACATACAGGCAAAAATTGATCTCTCATCCAACAAAGAGATAGAGAACACATAATAGGCAACCATAGATACACACCAACAAACAAGATCAAGAGAACAGCCGGTGCGCGGTGGCGCGCAGCCAGTAATCCCAGCACTTTGGGAGGCTGATGCAGGAGGATCGCGAGTTCAAAGCCAGCCTCATCAATGGCGGGCACTTAGCAAACTCAGTGAGACCCTGTCCACTAAATAAAATACAAAAAAGGGGGGCTGGGGATGTGTGACAAGTGCCCAGTGTACCACAAAAAAAAAAAAAAAAAAAAAAGAGAGAGAGAGAGAGAGAGAGGAACGTAAGCAAAAGATTACTTCAAGAGTGCCACCTGAGTTTAAAAATCAATCCCCAACATATTGTACCACAACAATGAAAAAAAAAAAAAAAAAAAGACCTCACAATAAAGATGGTAAGACACCATGAACAAATATCAAAGAATATGGGATACCATCAAAAGACCAAATATAAGGATTTTATTGGTAATAGAGGAAGGCGCAGAGATCCAAACCAACTGAATGCATCTATCCTATATCAAAGAAATAATATCTGAAAATTTCCTAAGCAGGAAGAATGAATTTGAACAATCACATACACATTCCAGACTCTTCTATGAGCCAATATCTCCCTATTCCATACACCATGCAGAGACAACATCAAAGAAAGAAAACTACAAGAACCAATATTTTCTAATGAATATAGATGCAAAAGTTCTCAATAAAATTCTGGCAAATTGAATACAACAACAAAAAAAAATGGTGCACCATGATCCAGTGGGTTTTCATTTCCGGATCAAGCTTGGTTCAACAATAGGAAATCAATAAATGTAATTTAATCAAACCAATATCCCAAAGATAAAATCAAATGAAGCATCTCAATAGATTGCAGAGAAAGCGCATTTGACAAATAACGCACCCCTTCATGTTCAAAACACAAGAAAAACTAGGGTAATAGGAACAAACCTCACATTGTAAAGGCCGCTAACTAAGCCCCCGGTCAACCCATCATCCTAAATGAAGAAAAATTGAGAGTATATCCCTCAAAAAACTGGAACAAAGACAGTATGCCAGGCCCTCTTTCCTACTCCAATTTAACAAGTTCTTGAAGGCTAGCCAATCAATAAGCAAGATGAAAGAAATTACAGGGATACAATCGTGAGAAGAAGACCCAAATTATCACAATTTGCCGATTCTATTATACTATAACATAGAAGATCCAAAAAAATTCCAACCAGAAATCTTCTAGAACTAATAAGATGAATCAGCAAAGTAAGCTGGATGTAAAAACAACACACAATACATCAAAGGCCAATTGCCTCCTACATCAACGACAAAGCCTCAGAAAAAGAAACTAGGAAATCCACCCCCTTAACTATAGCCACAAAAAAATAAAATACTTGGGAATCAACTTAACAAAAGATGTAAAAAGCCCACTACACTGAAAACTACAAGCACGCTAAAGAAAGGACTTAAGAAGATCTTAGAAGGTGGAAAGATCTACCTTGTTCATGTATAGGTCGAATTATATTGTAAAAATGACTATTCTTCCAAAAGCACTATAACAATTTCAATGCAATCCCAATCAAATCCCATAACATTACCTCAAGAAATAGAAAAAGCCTTCAGTGAAATTCATCTGTAAAAAAAGACCCAGATATAGCCAAAGCAATATCTTAGCAAGAAGAGTGAATGCTGGTGGCATTACTATTCCAGACTTAAATTGAAGTAACAAAGCAATAGTAACAACAACAGCATGGTATTGCAACCAAAAATAGAACCCAGTAGACCAATGACACAGAATAGAAGACACAGACTAACCCACACATCCTATATTTTCTTATATTAGACACATGTACCACAACATTCATGGAGAAATACAGCCCTCTATCAAAAATGGGTGTTGGAAAAACTGAAAGCCTCGTGTAAAAAAATGAAATTAAATCTTCTTTCTTCACCATACACAAAACTCAACTCAAAGTAGATCAAGGACCTAGGAATTAAACCAGAGACCCTTGCACAAATAGAAGACAAAGTCGGCCCAAATCTCCATCGTTTGGATTAGGCCGCAATTCCTCAATAAGACCCACCCAAAGTGCAAGAACATAAAACCAAGAACAATAAATGGGATGGATTGCAAGACTAAAAATGCTTCTTTATTCTCAGCAAAAAGAAAAAATCATGAGTGAATAGAGGACCTGAAAGAAATGGGAGCAAAACTTTACCACAAGCACATCATAAAGAACACTAACCACCACACAATATTTGGTATAAAGCTCTTAAAAGCCTTAACAAACACCAAAAAAAAAAAAAAAAAAAACACAACAACAAACAAATAACTCAATCAATAAATGGGCCCCAAAGGAACTAAACAGACACTTTCTCAGAAGAATGATAATGCAAACAGTCAACCAATATAAGAAAAAAATGATACATCATCTCTAGCAAATATAGAAATGCAAATCAAAACAACTCTAATATATCAACATTCATCCAGTCATAATGGCAGCTATCAAAAATACAAACAACAATAAACACTGGTGAGGATTGGGAAAAAGGCACGACTCATCCATTGCCTGGGGGGACTGCAAATTGTGAAGCCAATCTGGATAGTAGTATGGAGATACCAAAGACAACTTGGAAATGAAACCCACCATTTACCAGCAATCAATCCCACTCCTTGGTCCATACCCCAAAGACTAAAAAAACAGCTTACTACAGGACACAGCCACAACAATGTTTATAGCAGCAAGAATTCACAATAGCTAGATTGTGGGAACAAACCCCCAATGCCCATAAGCAATGAAAGGTTAGGGAAACTTTGGTGTAATACATACAATGAACACTACACAGCGACTAAAAGAGAATAAACATCATGGCACTTTGCAGTAAATGATGGAGTTGAGAAAATACTGCTAAAGTGGAAGTTAGCCTATCCCCTAAAACCAAAGTTGAATGAACTCCTTTGATTTGAAGATACTGACTTATAAAGTCAAAGGAGGGGGGATGAGAGAATAAGGAACTTTAAATAGAACAAAGTGGGGGGAGGGCACAGGAGGGGTAAGGGGAAATGGGAAAAAATGGTAGATGATTAAGACACTTGTACCCCTAAGTACATGTATGGAAGACACAATTGTATTGTGAATACTTTATGAAGAAACCACGACTTGAAAAATTGTGCTCTTTTATATGTAATTATGAAATTGAATTGCACCTGCAAGCAGTATGACCAATTACAATAAATATGAAAAATAAGAAAAAAAATAAATAAGTCCTAACTCATCTCACAGATACTTGGAAAAATGCCATTTACACACCAATTAGAACATTATATTTAAAACACGAACCAAGAAAGAACGATTACTACATTAACAAATTTTTTAATTGAGAAAAGAAGGCATAATTTCCCTAATTTTTTGTTTTTCATTGCATCTGTTTTGACACTTTCAAAATGAAGCTTCCCTCGCTCAAAAACACATGGAAAAAATAATCTGTCCACCAGACCTTTGTAGTTTCTTAACTATGTCAAAAATTCTTCAAATAAAATATAATAAGGGGAAAAAACATTACTGGACAATCTGGGTAGCATGCCTTAACTCCCAGAGAGTCAGGTGCAAAGGATCCCAAGTTGAAGCCAGCCTACGTAGCTTAGCACGGCCCTAATCAACATAGCAAGACAAAGTCTCAAAAAATAAATATGGGCTAAGATGTGACCAGTTATAAGTGCCATGTAATCAAATCCCCCATGTACCATAAGAAATTAAGGTAATATAAATAAATAAATAATTCAATTAAACTATAAAATTATACTTTTGGGATACTTTTTTATATGCCTTCAAGCATAAAATTAACATTATACAAATAAGAACAAAATTTACTTTCAAGGGACATTATGTGGAAGGATTCATAATATATCCTTGCCCAAGGTTACATACAGACTATGAATGTTCTGGATCTTGTGGTTTATCCAAAAATGTGAACTAACCATTTTATCAAAATAACCTTCTCACACCAAATTTCCTAATCAAGAATCTGGAAAAAAATTATTCACGCGGGGGGGGGGGAACCTGGGAAGATGGCCAACCGGAGGGAGGAGCTCCTCAGACATAGTTATACTAAAAGAACCTAATTGAGAAGATCTGAGCGCGGTTACTATCAATCTCTCTTGCAACTGAAATGGACTGAGACATCCGTTGCACACCCGGAACTGTGAAATACAACGATCTCTGTACCACGACAGCCGGGCAGAATTGGAGCGGTCCACAGTCCGAAGCAGGCGCTGTTGGCGCAGTCACAGCACAGCTGCCTCCCGATAACATTGTGGCAAGGGGGACGCACCACAACGCGCCTTAGAAACCAATCACGAGGAAGATAGAAAGGACCTGGAAGCGCGAGCATGTCTACGTAAAGCTTTTTCACACAACTGCCAAGCCGAATCCTTGCACGTTCTGGAGTGACAAAAGGTCTGCGGGACTGCTGTTTAGTGGGAGAGAGTACCGCCAACTTTGGGAGTACAGTGGCTGACCCAGACACAGGAGCAAGGCAAAAGGAAGAAACACTGCAGAACATCCAGGGAGCCGCCAACGCTCTATAACACCACCCCTGGTGAGGCTTGGGCAACCAGCAGGGGAGGGGCTTGTCTTAGGTGGCGCAGCGCCCCAAGAAGCTACACCTGGAGGGTGGGTGTGGGGAAAGGGTGGCCTTCTACGGTCCCTTACCCAGTGCCATTCATCTGCTGACACACAACCTCCGCTGAGCCCTCTTCTGCTTGTGCCATTCTGCCACTGCCAAAAGTGCAGACCTGACCTCAACAAACAGGATCACTGACCTGTCTAGCTTAGAACTGATCCATCAATGGCTTAAAACTGGAAAGGAAAAAAGGGAGGCTTCCCAGGGTCCATTTTGTTTGAGACTTTTCCTGGGTTCGACTTTTTTTTTTGTTAGTTATGTTTGTTTTGTTGGATCTGTGGTTTTTTTTTTTTTTTTTTTTGGTTTTGTTTAGTTTTGCTTTTTTTTTTTTGCATTGCTTGTCAGTGTGTTTGTGTGGCTTCTCTCCTCCTATCCTTTCTTTCTTTTCTTTCCTTCTCACTTTTTGCATCTTTTTCTTCTTCCTTCATCTTTCTATATACACCCCTGCCAGTGCATAGTCCCACAAGGCAAAAACAAGTTATACACAGAATTATTGGATTTCTAGAATGGGCCTAATTAACTATAATAGCAAAGTGGTGTTAATATTAGTATTACCTCACATATTTTCTTAGACACTCTCCACTCTTCTCATACAAAACCAATTTCTACTCTTTGTCATTTTTTTCTCTTCCATATTACTTTATTTCTTCACTCGAACAGCTCATAATTCGGTTTATATAGTAAATTTGGTCTTATCCACCTAACTGTTTCACGATCCCATTCTCTTTCCTTTCTTGACTACTGATACTAAAACCACTTCCACTATAACCACTTTCACAGAACTTCTCTTTTCCATACTTCTAAAAAGAACAATTCAATACACTTACGTCCTTCTTCCTAAACATATCACCCTAGTGGATCCAATACTTGAACAACAAAAACCCTATCAGAAGCATACAGAGTAAATTGGAAACAATATCCGGTTTAACTAAAAACTGTACATTGTGATCAAACTTGATTTTCTGATAGAAATGTTAGAATTTGAAATGTTAAAGGAATTATAAGGATCTGAAATCATTGTAGTACAGGAGCAACATAAGGCTTTAAGGTAAAATATGTAATAGTCCAAGGTCCCACAGTGCAGGAAAAATAGACACACAAGCAACATGAAAAAACAAGGAAGAAATGACACAAACAAATCAAGATACCTCATCAGTAGATTGTCATGGCAAGCACAGAATTTTGGTCAAATGCCAGAGATGGAATTTAGAAATTACATATGCCAAATGTTTACAATGGAACTTAAAGAATGAACTCAAAAATGAGATGAGGGAGCAAGTAAAGGAGGCAAAAGATCATTTTGACAAAGAAACTCCAAAAACAAATACAGGAAGTAAAAGATTACTTTCAATAGGGAAATAGAGGCTCTAAAGAAGAAACCAAACAGAAATTCCCAGAAATGAAAGAAGCCAATAAACCAAAAAAAGAAAGTTCAATTGAAAGCATCTCCAACAGAGTAGAACCACTTGGAAGAAAGAACCTCAGACAATGAAAGACAAAATATAATATCGTAGAGAAAAATTTAGACTATACAGCAAAACTCATTAGAAATCAAGAACATAACACCTCCAAGAATTATGGGACAGCATAAAAAGACCAAACTTAAGAGTGATTGGCGTAGAGGAAGGGGCAGAGTTTTCAAGCCAAAGGAATAGTAATTTTATTTAATGAAATAATTACAGAAAATTTTCCAAACTTGAGGAATGAATGGGAAAACCAAGTTCAAGAGGCATACCGAACACCAAACAAACAAAATCTCAACAGATCCACACCTAAGACACATTATAATGAAAATGCCTAATAATACTGAGCAAGGAGAGAATACTAAAAGCCACCAAGAGAAAGGAAGCATATTACATATAGGGGGAAACCAAATCAGACTATGTTCAGATTTTTCAACCCAGACCTTAAAAGCAAGAAGATCCTGGAATAGCATATTTCAAGCTCTGAAAGAAAAGGGGCGATGTCAACCAAGAATCTTATATCCAGCAAAATTTTTTGAGCTTTAGATTCGAAGAAATGAAATAAAAACCTTCCACGACAAGCAAAAGTTAAAAGATTTCACAACTCGAAAGCCAGCACTTCTGAACATCCTGGGCAACATTTTTCATGAAGAAGAAGAGAAAGATAATAACGAAAATCAACAAAGGGAGATATTAAACTAAGGAAATACCAACCAGAAGAGAAACCAAATCAAGCTAAAGACCATAATCAAATAAAAATGGATGGGAATAAAAATCACATCTCAATAGTAACCCTGAATGTTAGATGGCCTAAACTCGCCAATCAAAAGACACAGATTATCAAGAATGGATTAAAAGAAACGACCCAACAATTTGGCTGTCTCCAAGAAACACACCTCATAGAAAAAGACATCAACAGACTGAAAGTGAAAGGCTGGGAAAAGTCTTATCACTCACATGGCCAGTGGAAACAAAGCAGGGGTTTCCATTCTCATATCAAATAAGGTAGACTTCAAACCAAAACCTAATCAAGAGTGACAAAGATGGATATTTCTTATTACTTAAGGGAACCATTCATCAACAGGATATAACAATCAAAAATCTATATGGCCCCAACCATAATAATGGACAGCACCTGACATTCATCCAAACAAACTTCTTCTCAAGTTCAAGAGGAAAAATAGACCAACAACACAGTTATTCTAGGGGACTTCAATTCAACACACTCTCTCACCAATGGATAGATCATCCAAACAAAAGCTAAAAAAGAAATTTTAAGGGGCCTCCTTAAAACAATTAATAATTTAATTGACCTAACGACATATATAGAATATTTCATCCCTCAGTAAACGAATACACTTTTTTCTCACAGCACATGCACATTGCCTTCTCCAAAAATAGACCATATATTAGGTCATAAGGAAACTCTCAGCAAATATAAAAAAAATAGAGATATACTACCCTGCATTCTATCAGACCATAAAGGGATGAAATTGGAAATCAATGACAAAACAAGGAATAAGAAAAACTAACTCCAACAACTGGAAGCTAAACAACATGCTACTGAATGAACAAGGGGATTTGTTTGAAGACATCAAAGAGGAGATTAAAAAAATTCCTAGAAGGTAAATGAGAACACAGATACAATCGTATAGAAATCTCTGGGACAACTATGAAGGCATTAGTAAGAGGAAAAATTCATTGCACTGAGTTCATTCCTTAAGAGGAAAAAAAAAAAAACAAAACAAATAAATGACTTAACATCACACCTCAAAGCACTAGAAAAAGAAGAACAGACCAACACCAAGAGCAGTAGAAGACAGGAAATAATTAAAATCAGAGCAGAAATTAATGAAATTGAGACTAAGGAAACCATTCAAAGAATTGACAAAACTAAAATTTGGTTCTTTGAAAAAAATAAACAAAATTGACAGACCCTTAGCAATGCTAACAAAAAAAGAAGAGAAAAAACTCAAATTTACTAACATTCCGTGATGAAAAAGGGAATATCACAACAAACACCTCAGATATACAGAAGATAATTAGAAATTACTTTGAAAACTTGTATTCTAATAAAATAGAAAATATGAAAACATTGACAGATTTCTTGAGTCATATGATTTGCCTAAACTGGATCTGGAGGCTATACACAACTTAAACAGATCGATTACAAGCGAAGAAATAGAAGATGTCATCAAAAAGCTACCAACAAGGAAAAGTCCAGGACCTGATGGGTTTACAGCCGAGTTCTATAAGACTTTCAAAGAAGAACTAATACCAATGCTCTTCAAACTATTTCAGAAATAGAAAAAGAGGGAGCTCTTCCAGACTCTTTCTATGAGGCCAATATTACATTAATTCCAAAGCCAGGCAAAGACACATCCAAAAAAAAAAAGAAAACTTCAGGCCAATATCTTTAATGAACATAGATGCAAAAAATCCTCAACAAAAATCCTGGCAAATCGGATACAAAAACATATCAAAAAGATAGTGCACCACGATCAAGTGGGGTTTATTCCCAGGGATGCAAAGGCTGGTTCAATCAACATTCGGAAATCAATAAACATAATATATACATCACATCAATAGACTTAAAGATAAAAAAAACTCATATGATCATCTCAATAGACGCAGAAAAAGCATTTGACAAAATACAACACCCCTTTATGTTCAAAACACTGAAAAAACTAGGAATATCAGGAACATATCTCAACATTATAAAAGCTATTTATGCAAGGCCCCGAGCTAACATATCTTAAATGGAGAAAAAATTGAAAGCATTCCCTCTAAAAACTGGAACAAGACAGGGATGCCCCCTTTCACCACTGCTATTTAACATAGTACTGGAAACTCTGGCCAGAGCAATTAGACAGATGAAAGAAATTAAAGGGATCCAGATAGGAAAAGAAGAGCTCAAATTAGCACTATTTGCTGATGACATGATAATCTACCTAGAAGACCCCAAAAAAACTCTACCAGAAAACTTTTACAACTAGTAAATGAATTTGGCAAAGTTGCAGGATACAAAATCAATACACATAAGTCAAAGGCATTTTGTGTACATCAGCGACAAAGACTCTGAAAGGGAAATGATGAAAAATACCCCATTTGCAATAGCATCAAAATAAAAAATACCTGGGAATCAACCTAAACGAAAGAGGTGAAAGAGACCTCTATAACGAAAATTATAGAACACTAAAGAAAGAAATTATAGATGAACTCAGAAGATGGAAAGACCTACCTTGCTCTTGGATAGGTAGAATTAATATTGTCAAAATGTTCCATACTACCAAAAGCATTATACAGATTTAATGCAATTACCAATCAAAATCCCAATGTCATTCTTCAAAGAAATAGAAAAAAGCAGTCATGAAATTCATCTGGAAAAATAAGAGACCCAGAATAGCCAAAGCAATCCTGAGCAAGAAAAGTGAAGCAGGGGGCATCACCATACCAGACTTTTAAATTATACTATAGAGCAATAGTAACAAAAACAGCATGGTATTGGCACCAAAACAGACTGGTGGACCAATGGTACAGAATTGAGGACACAGAGACTAATACATATAATTTCAGCTATCTTATATTAGACAAAGGCACCAAAAATGTACAGTGGAGAAAGGATAGCCTCTTCAACAAATGGTGCTGGGAAAACTGGAAATCCATATGCAACAAATTGAAATTAAACCCTTATCTCTCACCATGCACAAAACTCAATTCAAAGTGGATCAAGGACCTAGGAATTAGACCAGAGACAATACACCTAATAGAAGAAAAAGTAAGCTCCAATTTCCAACATGTCGGATTAGGCCCCAAGTTCCTTAATAAGAATCCTGTAGCGCAAGAATAATACTACCAAGAATTAATGAATGGGATAGATTTAAACTAAAAAGCTTCTTCTCAGCAAAAGAAACAATCAGTGAGGTGAATAGAGAGCCAACTAATTGGGAACAAATATTTAATACATGCACATCAGATAGAGCACTAATTTCTAGAATATATAAAGAACTCAAAAAACTTAACACCAAAAAAACAAATAACCCAATCAATAAATGGGCTAAGGAATTGAGAAGACACCTCTCAGAAGAAGATACACGATTAATCAACAAATACATGAAAAAATGTTCAACATCGCTGGCAATTAGAGAAATGCAAATCAAAACTACTCTAAGATTTCACTTCACTCCAGTCAGAATGGCAGCTATCAAGAACACAAACAACAACAATAAATGTTGGAGAGGATGTGGGGAAAAAGGCACACTCATACATTGCTGGTGGGACTGCAAAATGGTGCAACCGCTATGGAAAGCAGTATGGAGATTTCTTGGAAAAACTGGGAATGGAACCACCCTATGACCCAGCCATCCACACTCCTGGGTCTATTCCCAAAGGACTTAAAAACAGCATATTACAGTGACACAGCTATCTCAATGTTTGTAGCTGCACAATTCACAATAGCTAGGTTGTGGAACCAACCTAGATGTCCCTCAGTAAATGAGTGGATTAAGAAAATGTGGTATATATACGCACAATGGAATTTTACTCAGCAATAAAAGAAAATAAAATTAATGGCATTTGCAGGTAAATGGATGAAGTTGGAAGACATAATGCTAAGTGAAGTTAGTCAGTCTCAAAAAAATCCAAGTACCAAATGTTTCTCTGATAAAGGAGGCTAGTTCACAGTATTGTTGGATGGGGGTACATAGGAGGATTAGAGGAACACTAGAATGGTCAAAGGGAAGGGAGGGGAAGGGGAGGGAGCAAGGGGGAGGGAGGGAAGAAAAGAAAAAAAAAGGTTAGGTTGAATGAGACGGATATCATTTTCCTAAATGCATGATTGAAGACCTGAATTGTATGAATATACTTTGTATACAAAGAGTTGTATGTAAAAAGATGCTATAATACATGGGCACTATAGAGTTGTAATATTAAAATTATAAAAATAAATTTAAAAAAATAAATTAATTAATTGTATTTTAAATGCTGAATTATTAATAAAATTGCTCATTTCATCAATTTCCCCCCCTTCTCTGTTAATGCTAGTAAATTTTTAATAATCTATCTAGTTGTTTTATGAAACCGACCTACGTTTAGAAACTCAGTTTGAGTAAAGCTAGCACAGAACATAAAGATACCAGATAAAGCCAGAGACCGTGGATTCTATGTTTTGAATTCTGGTGACAAAATGGACTTAATATTTTGGTTTCAAGTTCCTCTCACAAAAAAATAAAAATAGTAAATTTAGCATAGGTTACTTCTCATTTAAATTCTATGGTTTTCCATGCATGCTATCTCAATATTCTTCATTGTCCTAAAGAATACTGTTAGACCAAAACTGCAACTGCAAGAAAAGTAAAGTCGGCCCACTACGTTCAATATGTTGCACAGAAACTCACTTCCCCTTAAGAAGACTCCTGAGTACAAGAATCAAAACCAAAAATCACTAAGCTTCGATGGGTCAACAGAATTAATCAGCCTATGCACAGCAAAGGAAAAATTTAAGATTGATTATAATGAGACCTACAGTGGGGAAAAATCTTTGCCACTTGCTCCTCAGATTAGAGCATAAATTAGCGTATGTCTGAATAAGAAATTAAACAGACAAATATCAGGGCTCTGTCTCATCCCACATAATTCAACATGTTCCCTCCAAATACCACCAAGATGATTGTTGGAACCTGAAGACTCAAATTTGATGAAGTCTAATTCTGGGGTTTTTAGCCCCCACTCCTCTGACCCACAAGAGAAAGGGGGAGCACCGCCCCCAACAAAGGATCGGGATCGGGAAAGGTAAAGCTGACTGACCGCCTGCACCCAGCCCTCCTTTTCGGAGACCAATCAGATGCGTCAGGGAGACTGGTCAAGGCATGAGCTCAGTTTTATTAAGGGATCTAGGACTGCCTCTTGAATTAGAAGACGGGCCAACTGCAGAAAGTTGTATAGGGAGCATAGCAGCACGAGCAGATCACATTGGAGGAACGACACTAGCCTACCCTTGTGTGGTTTGATTTTTCATCATATATCAGGGCAGACACCCTTGGGCTAGGCCAAGTCCACATATCAGGAATGTGGTAGACACCAAGAGTTAGGTTTCATTTCCTTGACTTAAATTTCTATTCTTTGGCTGATGTGTTCTTAATGACCCCCAACAGTTCCCCTAATAACCCTAGAGAAGAAAAAACACATTTTCGTTTTATTTGGTTCCCAAATAAAATCCAGGAGAAAGTCCCAGGAAAAAAAATAATAAATTGTTCAGACGATATTCACATGCACCAAAATATGGACCTCGCAATAGATTTCCTGATTTTACTGCGGCAACAGCCTAGAATGATATTTCCAGATCCTGTATTTAATACAGCAGTGCACTCAAGCCATAACAAACCCAAATAGGATGGGTTACAGCATAGAAAGAAGGATAATTTACTGGTATGGAGGCAGGAAGGATGCTAGAAATAGCAAAAATAGATTTCACTTGAAAGTAAATCAATGATAAATGGTGGTATACCTGAGACAAGGAGCTGAGATAAAATGATTCAACAAGCTCAGTAAGAAAAAGTGTGAAAATTGGTTAGCAACCGTCCTGCAATAGAAATGGGAGTGGAATATAGAATAAAACAACAAATACAGTTGCTCACAATATTTTAGGAAGAAATCAAGAATCATTCCTACTGGTCCAGACATGTCAACCACTGATGTTCAGGAGATATCCAGGCCATTGGCTTTTCTTTTGTAAACTTTTATTTATTCAATTTTTATATAAACCCTTCCCAGATTCTAAGAGAGGGAGATCCTTCCATGACTGAAAAGTTTAAATTCATTAGAGTCATGTTTGCATTGAAAGACACAGAAAATGATCCTAGCTAGAACAAGGGTTCTTAACAGATATTAGTAATTGTACATAAAAATCATCTAGCAGCTATAATCTGAATACATAAGCCCCGCACTGGCTCCAAAACTTTCTGATCCCCACAATCTTAGGAAGGTCCTAGAAAAGTTGAATTATGATTAATACATGAAAACTGGCACAGGTTTTATGGCTAAAAACAAACAAACCAAATAAGGATAGAGAGATAAGTAAAAAGTCCTCTTAACAAGAAGGATTAATGGCAATGGGAGAGAACAATATTTCCTTTTGTCTAATATAAATTTCTATATTGTATGAAAAACAATTTGTAATGAACCTGAATTGTGTTTTTATAAGTTCTTTGAGCCAATAATGCTATTTTTACTCTCCATGAGATAACCTATTACAGTTTAATATTATTCTGTCAAAAGTTTCTATCTTATACATAATCTATCTCTATCTATAACAACCTAATCACAAGGAGCCATAACCCATAAGTTATGGGTGTATTCTTTCCTTTATAATATTCTGTTCTGTACATTTTGCTTATAGATCACTTGATTATCTTGACTTCCCTCCCACATCACAATTAATCTATCCACATATGCATAGGATGTATCTCCTTGGTGCACTTCAGATTATTCTAGATTTTCATATTTTACCAAAACCCCTCTAGAAAAAGAAGCCACACCAAAATGACCGAACTTTTATGGGTTCTCATCCATTAAAATCTCTTGTATATCATCTTATCAGGTGGTACTAAAAGCTGGGGGTTTCTGGAGACTTTTGATGACAATTCCAGGACCTTGCTTGTGTTACATGTATCAGGAATATCTGGCCTTGGAAGTCACAAGAGATACAATACAGAGGATATAGGGATGATTCTCTAATCTGGACTTTTCTTTAGCCTCGAGTCATTCATGTGATTCTGACTGCTCAGTGTAAGCAGATGCAAGGCGCTGAGCACATTGAAACACAGTATTTACAAATGTCTGGCGAAAGATACCCACCCACCCCCCCTCTGCATAAATACAAGCCCTTAGGTATTTTACAAGACGACTTACCAGATCTAGAACCGATGTTGTGTATTCTTAACTGATGGAAATTTAGCAATTGACAAAGTAAAATGTAATTTTCTTCATTGGTTTTAGGGATACCTGGATTTAAATCATAGGCATTCGTAATGATTAACTCCTAATCTGTGGAGGAAAGGAAAGGAAATGATAAAATAAAAATTCCAGATATCTAAAACACTGTATTCCAATTCAGTAACCATAATATCCATCCCTGTGAACTATTTGGTTGACGTAACAAAATCATAAATCCAACTTAATCTACTTAATAAACAAAACAAGATATAGGTAATTATTGTAAGGATAAGGAGTTTCTTCACCAGGGGGGGGGGGTGGGGGGGGGAGGGGGGGGGGGGGGGGGGGACCCAACCTTGAGGGCAGAAAATTTCAAAAGTTTCCAGAAACTAAGGACTGGAAATGCCCACAACTTTCCCAAGCTGTATTTGCTCATCCTCATCCTCTTGTACCTTCTGCTTGGCTTCCCTTTATCTCCATTTCTTTTCATCATTCAGGCCTTTTCATCTTCTTGTGGTACAATGGATATTTCATGCTTTTTAAATTTTGTCAAACATGGTCACCATCTGACATGCTGGATCTACGGAACCATCTTTGGATCTGAAACAGATAAATTCTGCAAGAGAGAACTCAATGATCTAGTTGTGGGTTGGCTGTCCACTGTTGGTGCATTTAACTTTGCCAGAGAAAGTGGGTTTATTTGAATAAACAATACTATAGCAATAAAGTTTATTGGTATTATAACTATTCTTTTGAAAGTCTTATCTTTACATAGACTCTGATGTTTATCCTTCATTATCAGGATCCTGAATACAGTTATCAGAGAAACGAGGATAAGTGTAAGATATGCAGTGTTACCTGAGCACAAGAAAACTATATACAGAGATGATAATGTGCACATAAAAAAAGATCATTTAAGCTTGGTATAGCAATTCAGTAATGCCACAATGGGGAATACGGGGGTTTTGAAATACAAAGCACCTAACTCATCAGTTTACTAATTATGTGGCTTGAACAAGTTTTCAC
>JAKELJ010000316.1:0-36122 GCA_025594165.1 Tamias sibiricus
AAGTTCAGTGCCTGTTCAATAAATCCGAGTTTTTTGGATTTCTCGCTTTGCGATACAAAGGTCCCTGGGTGTGGCGTGGTTCTGTTCACCAAACTGAGGTAGACATCTGCTATTTTTGTCCTTAAGCTCATTCCTCTCCGGGTAAGTTGTTTTCTTTCTGTGGGCTGAAGGAAAAAAACCCCTTTGGGCCAAAAGGGGATAGCTTAGAAACTCGGCCCATGTATAACTCAGCACGCCCCGGCAGGCTGGAGGCGCCCTGTTCTCCCCAGCCCTATGAGTCTGTGGCTCAAAGGCTGACGGGGCCAGTTAATCATATCGGGAGATTGGAGGGTGGTGTTGAGGGCATTAAAGCTATTGTTATGCACAGCTGGCTAGTCCAGAAATTGCCCTGTCAGCACCCACTATGTTCCTGGGATTCACGTTTGGGTGGCTTCCTATGAATCCAGGCACCAGCATGGTACCAGCACCAGCAGGTCCCTGGCACTCTTATGACTCCGGTGCCGCCGTGGGCCTGCCAGGATTCCAGCACCAGTCCTGTGGAACCCAGCTCTCAATATGGCCACTTCTCCACCTTCTAGGCCTGCACTTTTGCAGTCTCAATAGCCCAGACTGCCTGGCCATCACCTCACTGCCAGGCTGTTCTGGCCCACGCATATAGCTTTACCCCTTGCCGCAAGGTCCATTGCCCAGGACCTGATCTGCCTGGCCCAGGCCATCTAGGCCTGTGGGACTTTTCCAGTAGCTTTGTCTCCCAGTTCAGCCAAGCCTGCTTGGCCCACCACTTCTGGAAGGCCTGCCTGACCTAGCAGATGCTTAACTACCTGGCCACCCAGATAGGTGCTTTGCTGCCTGAGATGTAGGCCTAGGCTGTCTGAGTCCACCCTATAAGTTGCTATACCTTTAGGCCCAATAAGTGATTCAGCCAGCCCAGCAACATAATCTCCTAAGGAAGGTAAATTTAGATAAGTCTTAAACCCAATCTTGAACTTGATGATGAACACAATAAAAAGGAAGACTTGACAACCCACCGCCCATACTCCCACATTGTTCATACCTCAAGAAGAAACAAAAATAAAAATCAGTTGGGCACAGAGAGCAAACACTTAGGCTCACATTTAGTTGATCAGAATGGAAATAAATCATTAATTTCTTAACTTTTTAACTAAAATTTTTCTTTTCTTTTTTGTGCTGTTTGAGATTTGACTTTTGGGTTTGGTTTTATATATTGGTTTTAGTTTTATTAGAATGTGTATGATTGATTCAAGGACACCTACATATATAATATTTGTTTCTCATTTCTAGGCTTTTTTTAAGGAGTTATATTCCTTCTCTGTATTTTAAGGGCTTAGAGTTTTTGATTTAGCATATTTTGATTTTGTTTTGTATAGTCTTTGCCACTCCTCTCTCTCTCTCCTATGTCCTTTCTTTATCTACTTCTGACAGGAAAATTCTGCTCTCTCTCCTCCTTTATTATTCTTCTATTTTTTAATCCCCCTTTCTTATTAACAATATATTTAAGTTACACTGCTTCTGCCCTATTCATTCATTGAATATTGCTAAGCACATTTTTACTCTCCTATCTCTTCCTTTTTCACTATCAACACTATCCTTAATACCTCTTATACTAAATTGATGCACTATAACTATATAGCCTCTACACAATGTCAGCAATAATTAATATGGGTAAGAAGGTTCATAGACAACACCTAATTGTTTGATTTTAAGTCAGACATAATACATGATTAATTACTGTTTTTACTAACGAAATTGCTATCCTTACTTATTTCTATATATTGTACCAATTAACAATGTGGGTAGCAAATAAAATTTAGTACCTAGTCTACTGCTTTATATTGTTTTTTGCATAGATTGTGTTTCATTGGGCTCCCCCTGCAATTGTGGAATGTACTAGTAACATAGAGGGAAAAACTATTAACTCTTAAGGTAGAAAACTCTACAGCTTTAGATTCATCCAGATAGTATGGGTAGACACTCAAAACAATGTGAAAAATCAAAGGAAATGCCAATCCCAAATAACCAGACCAGACGCTCAAACAACAGACTCCATTGAACCTTAGTTGAAGAAAATGTCAGAGATGTAAAATCAGAAAATCATGGTTAAACTGACCTATGAAGTAAGAGATGACATGAAATTTAAAACTTTATCTCTCACCTTGCACAAAAATTCAACTCAAAGTGGATCAAGGATCTAGGAATTAGACCAGAGACAATACACCTAATAGAGAAAAAGTAAGCTTATTCTCCAACATGTTGGATTAGGCCCCAAGTTTCTTAATAAGACTCCTGTAGCACAAGAATTTAATTATCATGAAATCCAAATAAATGGGGATAGTTTCAATTACAAAGCTTCTTCTCAGCAATAGAATAATCAAGGAGTGAGGTGAATAGAGAGCCTACTAATTGGTGAACATAATTTTTACCACACACACACATCAGATTAGAGCACTAATCTTCTAGGATATATAAAGAACTCAAAATCTTAACACCAAAAAAAAAAATAATAACACACTCAATAATTGGCCCAAGGAAATGAAAACAGATACTTCTCAGGAGAGTATACAATCAATCAAAAAATATTGAAAAAAATGTTCAACTATCTGGCAATTAGAGAAATGCAAATCCAATACCACTCTAATTTCATCTCACATCAGTCGTATTGGCAGACTAATAAAGAACACAATACAACAATAATTGTTGGGGAGGTTGTGGAGGAAAAAAGGCCACACTTATACATTGTTGGTAGGAATGCAAAATGGTTTGAGCCAATATGGAAAGCAGTATGGAGATTACTTGGAAAACTTGGAATGGAACCCCACCTTATGACCAAGCTATCCTCTCCTTGGTCTATTCCCCAAAGACTTAAAAACAGCTACTACGGGGAACACAGCCACATAAATGTTTTATAGCAGTACATTCACCAATTAAAGCTAAACTGTGAAACCACCTAGTGCCTTCAGTAGTTGAATGGATAAAGACAATTGGGTATATAACACAATGAGTATTTACTCAGCATTAACAGGAGAATAAATCATGGTATTCACAGGTAAAGGATGAAGTTAGAGAACATAATGCTTAAGTGAAGTTAGCCAACCCCCAAAAGCCAAAAATGCAAATGTTTTTTTTGATATAAGGAGGCCATTCACAGTAAGGTTGGGATGGGGAGCATGGAGGATTAGAGGAACACTAGGAATTTGCCAATGGGAAGGGAGAGGAAGGGAGGGGCATAAGGAGTGAAGAAAATAAAAGATGGTAGATGAGATGGATGTCATTACCCGAAGTGCATGTATGAAGTTCACTAATGGTGTGAATATACTTTGTATTACAACCGGAGCTATATAAATATAAAAATGTGCCTATAAGTATAATGTGAAAATGTAAAAAAATAATAAATAAATCAGAGAGAAGTGGACATCACTTCATTAAGTAGACTGAAGAAGAATCTGTCTGAAGTCATCAAATGAAGGAATCCAATAAACCAAAGCAAATCTTTTTGGAAAGCATCACCAATGGACTATCCCACAAGGAAGGCAGAATTGCAGGAAAGGAATATAAAAATATCTAACCTGAAAAATCAAAAATTTGACACAAAGAAAAAAACAGTTAGAGATCATGAACAGAAAATTTCAAGATAATATGATATGACCTGCTAAAAATGAAACTTATTGATTTATCTGGATAGATGAATGCTCAAAGATACAAACCAAAGGATTATACAATTTGTGTACCAATTGAAGTCAAGGACACCTTACATATATACATATTTGTTTCTCATATCTAGGCTTGTTTTTTTTTTTTTTTTGGAAGGTGTTCTATTCCCATGCTCTGTATTTAAGGGTTAGGAGGTTTTTGATTTAGACATTTTGATTTTTGTTTTGTATTGAATATATTCTGAAAATTTCCAAAACCTGAATATGAAATGAAAAAGTCAAATAAAAAGAAGCATAAAAGAGCCAAAAAATATATAAAAATAGCAGCAGCACAAACCCACACCAAGGCATATTATTATGAATGCCTAACATAAAGAATAGGACAGAATTTTAAAGTCTGCAGAAGAAAAGTGAAAGGTTACATAAGTGTGAATCAATCCAGATCTCAGCTGATTTCTCAACCTGACTCAAAGTTAGCAGGTCTTGGAATAATATATACAAGTTCTGAAAGAAAATGAATGCAGCCAAGAATACTATACCAGCATAATTATGCTTCAAAAACTGATGATGAAATAAAAACTCTTCCATGAAAAAAACAAAAGTTAAAGAATTCACTAACTAAGAAGCCTGTACAAACACATTGATTCAGTAAGATATTTCATGAAGAAGAAGTGAAAATAAAAGAAAAGAAAAGAAAAAAAACTAAAGAGAAAAATTTTAAAAAGGAAAAAAGAAAGAGAATAAAAGTGAAAAGTAGCCAAGGAAGGAACTCCATTTGAATAATAACAAAATCTGAAATACTGACCTTGCATCCTGCTATGTCATTACCTAAGTGCATGTTCGAAGTCACGAATGGTGTGAATATCCTTTACATACAACCAGAGAATTTTGTAAAAAAGTACTCTATATGTGTAATATGATATGTAATGCATTCTGCTGTATTTATAACATCTTAGAATAAAAAAAAATAAAAATCTGCAAAAACTATCAAATTCAAATAAGAAATAAATACAAAATGACAGAGAACTAAAAAAATCATATCTCCAATAATACACTGAAAGTAAATGGCCTTGTCACAATCAATTGAAACAATTAGACTGGCAGATTGGATTAAAAAAACAAGACCCAGCAATGTGTTTTCTCCATGAAGACTCACTCATAGGCAAAGACATCCACAGATGAAGGTAAAAGAACGGGATAAATATTTCACTCACATTGATGTTATAATTAAGCAGGGTTCCAATCAGATAAAGTATATACAAGGCAAAATTAAATAGAAGGGACAACAAAAGACATTTACATGCTCAATGGAATTATATATCAATAAGTATAACAATCTTAAACATTCCTGCCCAACATCAGAGCACCTATGTAAAATCAAACCAAACTCCTCTCAATCTCAAGAATTCAATAGACCACAACATGGATAATACTGGGTTACTTTAACAGGCCTCTCTCATTCAACATATAGATCTTCCAAAACAAAACTGATAAAGAAACTATAAGAGCAAAAAAATTACAATAAATAATTTAGAATTAATGGACTTCTCATAGAACACTTCATCCCATCAAGCAACTGAATACACTTTATTGTCAGCAGTTCATGGATCCTTTTCTAATATACACTGTATTTTAGGCACAAACGCAATAGATATAATACCTTACATTCTATCATATCATAATGGAGTGAAATTAGGAATCAATCATAAAATAAAATATAGAAACTACACTAAACACCTCGAGACTGAATAATATGTATTGGATGTTAAATGGAGGCTGAAGAAAATCAATGTATGAAATAATAAAAATACATAGAGGTAAATGAGAATAGAAACAAAATTCAAAATCTCTGGGATACTAATAAAAAGGTGGTTCAAGGGGAAAGTTCATGGTTACATTACGCTTATCATTAGAAACGAACAAGAAGTCACCATATAAATAACCCAAACTTATAGTCCCTAGAAAAAGAAGATCAAATCAATTACAAAAAGCAGTAGAAAGCAGGAAGTAATTGAAGTCAGTGCATAATAAATAAACTGAAAGATAACAATCAAAAATCAATTAAAAAACAATGGAACAAAAAATAATTTCTTTGAACAAAGTGAAATTGATTTCCCATAGCAAGATAATGAAAAAAAGAGAGACGAAACTCAATTATTTAAAAATTAATGAAGAAAACGGAAGTATCATCACCAGATACAACTAAAATTCAGATTAATAAGCTGAAACTATTTTGAAATCTCTACTCAATAAATATTATAATGAAGACATCAACAATTCTAGAGACATGGACCTACTCAAATTGAATGAGGAAGAACTAGAGAATTTAAAAACACAATCAATTTTAAGCAATACAATTGAATAAGCATCAAAAGCTATCAACAAGAAAAGCCTAGGACCAGATAGATTCTAAGCTGTGTTCTCCAGAACGTCAAAGAAAAAAATTACACCTAATACTCTGAATTTTTTCATGAAATATAAAAGGAGGGAATCCTTCCAAATTATTTCTATGAAGCTAGTATCACCCAGATACCAAAACAAAGACACATCAAGGGAAAGAACACCTCAGACCATATCCCTGATGACACATAGATGGAAAATCTTAATAAAAATACTAGTAAAATCCCATACAAAAACACATAAAAAGAGAGTGGGGTTCATTCCAGGGAGCAAGATTGGGTTCAACATATGGAAATCACACTTAGCAGACATAAACACAATAATTACATGATTATCTCAATAAATACACAAAAATACGGCATGTGATTAAACTCAGCATTCATTCATGCTTCATAAACACCAGAATAACTAGGGATGGTAGGAACATATTCAAATTGTAAAAAGTGATATATTGTTCAAGCCCAAAGACAACATCATTCTAATGGAGAAAAAATTGGAAGTATTCCTTGTAAAAGTAGAACAAGACAGGGATGCCTCTTTCACCATTTTATTGAACAGAGTCTTGAACCCTAGCCGAGCAATTATAAAAAAGAAGAGATAAGGGATATGAATAAAAAAGGAGAGCTCAAAAAACTATCCTTATTTTCTAATGGACATGATTCCATATTTAGAAGACCAAAAAGTACTCCACAAAAAAGTCTTTAAATATAAGCAAATTGACGCAAAGTAGCAGAATATAAAATTTAAACCCATAATTCCTTTGAGTTCAATACACCAATGATGTATCAGCTGAAAGGGGAATTCATCGGGAAAACTATTCCATTCACAAGGGCTCAAAAAATAAAATACTTTGTATTCAAATCTGAACAAACAGAGATGAAAGATGTATACAACTAAATTGCAGAACACTAATTAAAAGAAATTGATGAAGACCTTTAGAAAACATAGAAAGTTCTCCAATAATATTGTCAAAATGGCCACTTTTACCAAAAGCACTATACAGATTTAATTGCAATTCACTATTAAATAGTCCAATGGGCTTTTCTTCTTAGAAATAGAAAACAGTCATTGAAAATTCATTTGGGAGACAATCATATACGAGGCACAGAATAGTAGCAGCCAAAGCAATCCTTAGCAGAAGTGAAGCAAAGAGGCTTCCACAACTGCCAGATACTTAAATTATACTACAAAGTTAGAGGCTGGTTAAAAAAAAAGGGAGCATGTATTAGCACAAAAAGTAGACATGAAGACCAATGGAACAGAATTGGAGATACTGGAGTATCAAGCCCCACTTAGATACCATTTATCTCTACTAAACAAAGGGTGCCATATCATACATAGGAGCAAGATAAGCTCTTCAAAAATGGTGCTGGGTAAACTGAAATCCATTATCTCTCACCTTGCACAAAAGTCTACGGAAAGTAGATTCAATGGATCCTAGGCATTAGACAGACACTCTATGCAAACAAGGGAAGAAAAGTAGGCTGAACCCTCCATCATGTTGGCTAGGAACTGTCTTCCCTCAACAAGACTCCTAAAGACAAGACGTGTCAAATCAGACTCAATAAATGGGATAAGCCACACAACTTTTTAAAGCTTCTTCTCAGCAAAGAGGCAAACAATCAAGAACATGACTAGAGAGCCTATGGAATGGGCGAGGAAAATATTTACCATCTGAACCCCAGATAAAAAATTGATCTCCTCCAGGACTATACAAAGAAATCAATTTCTTAACAGCAACAAAACACCATATAACCCTAATCCAATAAAATGGGGCGTAAAAGAATTGCAAAGCACTTTCACAGTAGAATATGAATGGTCAACAAAAATATATGAACAATAAATTATTCAACATTATTGCAATTTAAAGACAAGGCATATGCCAACACAACCTACTGAGGTGATTTATCAAACTCTAATTCAGAAGGGCACCATTATCAGAATAAAAAATCTCTCTCTTTTCGCCGCCTCCCCCCCTGCCGTCGCCCCCCCGGGTTCCGCGCGCCCCGTGCCGTTGGTGCCGGCCCGTTTTCGTTTTGTTTTGTTTCCCGTTTTTTTGTTTTTTTTTCCCGCCGGTTGTACCCGTGTTGTTTTGGTTGTTGTTGAGAGAGTTTATTATTCTTGATAATTGCATTCTGAGTAGGAGTTTGTATAGAATTCAGTATTGTTTCTGATTTGCATTTCTTAATTTGCTATAGGATGTTGAATATTTCTTTTCATATAGTTGTTTGTACCATTATATTTCTTCTGTTGAAGTGCTTGTGCAATTCTTTTCCATTTAATGATAGGGTTATTTGTTTTGTTGCTGTTAGAGAATATGATTTTTTTGTATTTCACTCTCTCCTCCCCCCCCCCCCCACCCCCCCCCCTCTTCCCCCTTGGAGAATCATTGTTTTATCTGGTGTGCAGATGGTAACTATTTTCCATTCATAGGCTCTCTATTCATGTTCTTGATTGTTTCCCTTTGCTGTGAAGCAGGCTTTAAAAAGTTTTGTGCTATCCCATTTATTGATTCTTGATTTTGACTCTTGTGCTTTAGGTGTCTTGTTGTGGAAGTCAGTTCCTAAGCCAACTATGATGGAGTGGTTCAGCCTATTTTTTCTTCTTGTATGCATAGAGTGTCTGGTCTAATGCCTAGGTCCGTGATCTACTTTCAGTAGACTTTTGTGCAAGGTGAGAGATATTGGCATTTCAGTTTTACCAGCACCAATTTTTGAAGTGGCTTCTTTGTCCATGTATGTGTAGGCACCTTGGTTTAGTATGAGATACTGGTATGATGTGGGCTTGTTCCATAATCTTCTATTCCTGTTCCATTGGTCTTCACTGTCTCTTTTTGTGCTATACCTTGCTCTTTTTTTTTACATGTCTATAACTTTGTAGTATAATTTATGTTCTGGCATTGTGATGCTCTTGCTTCACTTTTCTGCTAAGGATTGCTTTGGCTCGCTATTACTGTGCCTCTTTTTTCTCCAAATGAATTTCTGGACGTTTTTCCTAATTTCTATGAGAATGCCATTGGAATTTTAATAGGAATTGGCATTATATCTGTATAGTGCTTTTGGTAATGTGGCATTTGACAATATTAATGGAGATCTTTCTATTTCTAAGCGTCTTCCTTCAATTTCTTTATTTAGTGGGTCTGCAATTTTAGTTGTTACATTCTTTCATTATTTTGTTAGAATGATTACAAAGATTTTATTTTTTGGAGGCCATTGTGAATGGAATAGTTTCCTGAATTCACTTCAGTGATTCATCTTTGGTGTATTGGAACTCAAATGAATTTATGGGAGTTATATTTTATTATTCTGCTACTTTGCTTAAATTGTGCTTATGAGTTTAAAGACTTTTTGTGGAGTACTTTTTGTCTTTCTAAATATAGAATAATGTCATTAGAAAAATATGGATAGTTTGAGCTCTCCTTTTTTATTTTTAATATCCCTTTATCTCTTTTTTTTTATAATTGCTCTGGCTAGGGTGTTCAAAGACTCTGTCAATAAAGTTGGTGAAAGAGGGCATCCCTGTCTTTGTTCTACTTTGTACAAGGATTACTTTCCAATTGTTTACTCCCATTAGAATGATGTTGGCCTTTGGGCTGTCTTTTATCACTTTTACAATGTGAGATATGTTCTACCATCCCCTAGTTTTCTGGGGTTTTGTAACATGAATGAATGCTGAGTTTAATCAAATGCTTTTTTGTGTATTTATTGAGATAATCATGTGATTATTTGTGTTTTTGTCTCGCTTATGTGTTTTCCTTATGTTTGAACCAATCTTGCATCCCTGGAATGAACCCCACTCTCTTTTTTATGGGGTTTTTCGCTATGGGATTTTATAGTATTTTATTAAGAATTTTTCTCATCTATGTTCTTAGGGATATTGGTCTGAGGTTTTCTTTCCATTGATGTGTCTTGGTTTTGGTATCTGGGTTGATACTAGCTTTCATAGAATGACCTTTGGAAGGTATGCCCTCCTTTTATATTTCATGGAAAAAACTGTCAGGGGGAGTATTGGTGTAAATTTTTTCTTTGATTGTTCTGGTAGAACTCAGCTGAGAATCTATCTGGTCCTAGGCTTTGCTTTGTTGATAGGCTTTTTGATGCTTATTCAATTGTATTGCTTAAAATTGATGGTGTTTAAATTCTCTAGTTCTTCCTCATTCAATTGAGTAGTCATGTCTCTAGAAATTTATTGATGTCTTCTAATATTGTTATTGGAGTAGAGATTTTCAATATTGTTTTGCTTCGTATCTGAATTTTAGTTGTATCTGTCGATGATACTTCCTTTTTCTGCTTTAATTTATTGTATTTGAGTGTCTTCTTCTCTTTTTTCATTATCTTGGCTATGGTGTATCAATTTCACTTTTGTTCAAGAATTTATTTTTTGTTTCATTGTTTTTTAATTGATTTTTGATTGTTTCTTCAGTTTTATGTTTTATGCTCTGACTTCTAATTACTTGCCTGTCTTCTTCTGCTTTTTGTATTGATTTGATCTTCTTTTTCTAGGGACTATAAGTTTGGGTTATTTATTTGGTGACCTTCTGTTCTTTTAATGAATAAGCGTTAATGTAATGAACTTTCCTCTTAGAACCACCTTTATAGTATCCAGAGATTTTGAAAGCTTGTGTTGCTAGTCTATTTTACCTCTATGTTTTTTATTATTTCATACATGATTTCTTCAGCCATCCTTTATCATCCAATAGCATATTATTCAGTCTCCAGGTGTTAGTGTAGAGTTTCTATATTTTATTTTTTTATTGATTCCTAATTTCACTCCTTATGATATGATAGAATGTAATAGGTATTATATTCTATTGTTTGTGGCCTAAAATTACAGTGGTATTTTAGAAAAGGATCCATGAACTGTGAAAATAAAGTGTATTCAGTTCTTGATGTTGAAGTGTTCTATAGAGTCATTAAGTCTAAAAATTATTTATTGTATTTTTTTGTTTATAGTTTCTTTATTCAGTTTTGTTTTGGAAGATCTATATGTGATGAGAGAGGCATGTATTTTAAAAAGTAACCCAGGAATTATCATGTGTGGTCTATTTGAATCTGAGATTGAGAAGGGTTTGTTTGATTACATAGGTGCTATGACGCTCGCGCGCGTGGGCAGAATGTTTAAGATTGTTATGATTATTGGATATATAATTCCATGGAGAGTGTGAAAATGTTTTGTTGTCCCTTCTATTTTAATTTTGCTTGTAGTATTACTTTATTGATAATGAACCCTCTGCTTATTTATAACATCATGTCGAGTGACATGATTTTTCCATCCTTTTCCCTTCAGTTGTGGATTGTCTTTGCCTATGAGGTTGAGTCTCATGGAGAGAAATATACATTGCTGGGTCTTGTTTTTTAATCCAATCTGCAGTCTTTGTGTTTCAATTGATGTGACTAGGCCACTTTACTTTCAGTGTTATTATTGAGATAGATTTTTATTATCTGTCATTTTGATTTATTTCTGATTTTAATTTGAGTTAGTTTTTCATATTTTTATTTTTTTATATTCTAAGATGCTTATAAATGACAGCAGAATGCATTACATTTCATAATAACCATATAGAGTACTTTTTTACAAATCTCCTGGTTGTTGTAAAGTTATATTCCACATTCGTGTACTTCGTTAATGCTCTCTTAGGGTATAATGACATTGCAGGGTGGCAAGGTCAGTTTTTTCATATCTTTGATTATTATTCTAATGTAGTTCTTCTTTGGCTACTTTTCATTTTATTTCTCATTTCTTTTTTTCCATTTTTAAATTTTTCTTCTTTTATTTTTTTCTTTTCTTTTCTTTTTTTTTTTCACTTCTTTCTTCATGAATATTTACTGAATCAATGTGTGTGGTACAGGGCTTCTTAGTTTGTGAATTCTTTTAACTTTTGTTTTTCTTGGAAGGTTTTTATTTATCATCGTTTTGTAGCTTAATTTTGTGCCGGTATAGTATTCTGGCTTGGCATTCATTTTCTTTCAGAACTTGGTAATATTATTCCAAGACTGCTAACTATGAGGGTGTGGGTTGAGAAATCAGCTGAGATTGGAGTGATTCACTTCTTAATGTAACCTTTCCTTTCTTCTGGCAGACTTTTAAAAATTAATGTCTTATTCTTTATGTTAGGCATTTTCATAATAATATGCCTTGGTGTGGGTTCTGCTGGATGCTTATTTTTATATATTTTTGGCTCTTTATGTTCTTTTATTTGACTTTTCATTTCATTATTCAGGTTTTGGAAATTTCAGATATTATTTCAGATACAAAACAAAATCAAAATGTGCTAATCATAAAACTCTAACCCTTAAAATCCCGAGCTTGGGAATATAACACCTTCAAAAAAAAAAAAAAACAAGCCTAGAAATGAGGAAACAAATATGTATATATGTAGGTGTCCTTGACTAAAATTGGTAAACATTTTGTATATTTCTCTTTGGTGTCGTTATATCTTTGAGCATTCATCTATTCCAGTTATCTTAAGTTTCATTTTTACAGGTCATATCATATTTCTGACCTTTCGGTTCATGTTCTTTACATGTTTTCTTTGTGGTCAAATTTATTTTCAGGTTTATATATTTTATATTCATTTTTGAAATTCTGCCTTCCTTGTGGGGATAGTCCATTGGTGATGCTTTCCATAAGTTTTGCTTTTGGTTTTTTGATTCCTCTCATTTGGGACTTCTGATGATCTTTCTTGCAGTCTACTTATTGAAGTGATGTTCACTTCTCTTGTTTTATTTATTATTTTTTTTTACATTTCACATTATACTTATTAGAGCACATTTTTATATTTATATATCTTCCGGTTGTATACAAAGTATATTAACCATCGTGACTATCATTACATGCACTTAGGGTATGAATCATCTCCTTTTACCATCTTTTATTTTCTTCACCCTTATGCCCCTCCCTTCCTCTCCTCCCATTGGCAAATTCTAGTGTTCCTCTAATCTCCTATGCTCACCATCCAACCTTTACTGTGAATTGGCCTCTTGCCTCCTTTTATCAGAGAAAAACATTTGGAATTAGGCTTTTGGGGGTTGGCTACTTCACTTAGCATATGTTCTCTAACTTCATCCATTTACTTGTGAATACCATGATTTTATTCTCCTTATTGTGACGTAATTACTCCATTGTGTATATATACCAACATTGTCTTTATCCATTCATCTACTGAAGGGCATCTAGGTTGGTTTCACAGTTTAGCTATTGTGAATTGTACTGTAAAAACATTTATGAGGCTGTGTCCCGTAGTATGCTGTTTTTAAGTCCTTTGGGGATAGACCAAGGAGGGGAATAGCTGGGTCATAAGTGGTTCCATTCCAAGTTTCCAGGAATTCTACCATACTGCTTTCCATATTTGGCTGCACATTTTTGCAGTCCTACCCAACAATGTATAAGTGTGTCCATTTCACCACATCCTCGACCAACAAGTTAATGTTGTTTGTGTTCTTAATAGCTGCCATTCTGACTGATGTGGAGAATGAAATTTTAGAGTGGTTTTGATTTGCATTTTCTCTAATTGCAGATATGATGAACATTTTTTTCAAGTATTTGTTGAAGATTGTATATCTACTTCTGAAAGTATCTTTTCATTTCCTGGGCCATTTATTGATTGTGTTAGTTGTTTTTTGGTGTTAGAGATTTTTGAGTTCTTTATATATTCTAGAGATTAGTGCCTATCTGATGTGTGTGTGTGGATAAAAATTTTGTTCCCAATTATCAGGCTCTCTATTCACCTCACTGATTATTTCTTTTGCTGAGAAAAGCTTTGTAATTTGGAATCTTAATCCCATTTATTTGATTCATGATATTAATTCTTGTTGCTACAGGAGTCTTATTAAAGGGAAACTTGGGGCCTAATCCAACATGTTGGAGAATAGAGCATACTTTTTTTCTTCTATTAGGTGTATTGTCTCTGGTCTAATTCCTAATCCCTTGATCCACTTTGAGTTGAATATTGTGCATGTGAGAGATAGAGTTTTAATTTCATGTCATCTCTTACTTCATAGGTCAGTTTAACCATGAATTTTATCGTAATTTTATTCTGAATTTTCTCCGACTATGGTGCTCAATGAGTCTGTTGTTGAGCTGGTCTGGGGTTATTTGCGGATGGCATGTTCCTTTGATTTTTACATTGTTTGTGTGTCTACCCTCTATCTGGATGAATCTAAAGCGTGTAGGAGGATTTTTTTCTACCTTAAGAGTTTTAGTTTCCCTCTATGTTATAGTACAGCACAGATGGCAGGGGGAGGCCAATGATACCAACAATCTATGCAAACATTATAATGCAGTAGACTAGGCTACTTAATAAATTTTTATTTTGATACCCTCATTGTTAATTGGTACGAATATATAGAAAATAGTAGGATTAGGATAGCCAATTTTGTTAGTAAAAACAGTAATTAATCATGAATTATGTCGACTTAAAATCAAACAATAGGTGTTGTTTGTCTATGACTTCTACAAATATTAATTATTGCTGGCATTGGTGGTGAGGCAATATATTATATCATCAATTAGTAGTAAGGAGGTATTAAGGATAGTGTTGAGTTATGTTGAAAAAGCGAAGAGATAGGAGAGTAGAAAATGTGGCTTGCAATTTCAATGATTGAATAGGCAGATGGAGTGGTAACTTAGAATATATTGTTAATAAGAAAGGGGATGAAAAAATAGAAGAATATAAAGGAGGAGAGAGAGCAGGGAATTTTCTGTTCAGAAGTAGAAAAGAGAAGGACATAGGAGAGCGAGAGTCGTAGTGGCAAAGGACTATACAAACAAATCAAAAATGCTACTCAAAAAACTCTACCTTAAAATACAGAGAAGGGAATATAACACCTTAAAAAAGCCTAGAAATGAGAAACAAATATGTATATATGTAGGTGTCCTTGAATCAATCAGTACACATTCTAATAAAACTAAAACAAATCTATAAAACAAACACAAAGTCAAATATCAACAACAGCAGCAAAAAGGAAAAGAAAAATTTAGGTTAACGTTAAGAAATTATGATTATTTCCATTCTGATCAACAAAATAGTGAGCATAAGTGTTTGCTCTCTGTGCCAACTGATTTTTATTTTTGTTTCTTCTTGAGGTATGAACTAAAGTGTGGCGAGTATGGGCTGTGGGTTGTCAAGTCCTTCCTTTTTATTGTGTTCATCAGCAAGTTCAAGATTTGGGGATTAAGACTTCTAAATTACCTTCTTAGGAGATGATGTTTGTGGCTGGGCTGTGAATCAGCTTATTGGGCCAATAGGTATGCAAACTTATAGGGTGGGACTCAGTCAGCTAGGCCTGACAAATTCAGCAGCAAAGCACCTAGCTGGGTGGGGAACTAGGTAGTTACGCATTGCTAGGTCAGGCAGGCCTGTCCATGAAGTGGTGGGCCAAGCAGGCTTGGCTGAAGCGGCGTGACAAAGCTACTGGAAAATGTCCTACAGGCCTAGATGGCCTGGGCCAGGCCAGATCAGGTTGGGCAATGGGACATGGCAGGCAAGGGTTTTAAAGCTTGATGCTGGCCAGGACAGGGCCTGGCTGTGACGGTGATGGCCAGGTCAGGTACGGCTATTGACTGCAAAAGTGCAGGCCTAGAAGGCTGGAGTTGTGGGCCCTTATTGAGAGTGGGTTCACAGGATGGGAGCTGGGGAATCCATGTGCAGGCACCGGCGTCATTAGAGTGCCAGGGACCTTGCTGGTGCTGGGGCTACCATGCTGGTGCCTGGATTTCTGTAGGCGCCAAGCCCAAGTGAATCCCAGGAACTTAGTGGGTGCTGGATCCAGGGCAATTTTCTGGACTAGCCAGCTGGGCATCCAATAGCTAAATGCCCTCACACCCACCCTTCCACAATCTCCACGTTATGATATAAATCTGGCACCCGTCAGCCCTTGTGAGCCACAGGATCTAGGGCTGGGGAGATCAGGGCTCTCTCCAGCTGCCGGGGCTGCTGAGTTATGACATGGGGCCGAGTTCTAAGCTATCCCCTTTTTGGGCCCAAAAGGGGTTTTTCCTTCCCCACAGAAAGAAAACAACTTACCGGAGTAGGATGCTGCTTAAGGACAAAAATAGCTGAGTGTTCTACCTATGTTTTGGTGAACAGAACACGCCACACCCAGGGAGCTTTGTTAGCAAGCGGAGAATCCAAAAAACTCGGATTTATTGACCAGGCATGAACTTAAATAGGCCTGAAACTAACCTATCTGCAGAGCGGCGGTCCGGTATCTCCGCTTGTCATAGCCAACACCCCTTGGCGTAGCCCCGGTCCTCCAAAGGGCGTCGGTAAGCAGCCTAAGAGCCCGTTCCCCTTGGCAGACATGGAGTCCCAACAATTCCCTCCTTTTTTTGTTTTATTTAATATGGGGTCTCTCCATTTATATAAAAATGGATGTCCCATCATGTAGGGTGTCCAACTCATTAGAGAGTTTGCCCGGCTAGGTAGACTTCTGCTCTCTGGGTAATATCTTACATGTTCATTGGCTATCACCTCTAGCACTTTTAGGTGGACATTCCTAGGGCCAGAAGATGGCAAGGGGAAGCACACGGGAAGGACAGTCACCTTTGGGAAGGCTTGCATTGGATGGCATACCTCTGCATCTGTTAAGGACGTGGCCAAGCCTATAGGGGCTACAGCGCCAGCGTGGGTGTGGACAGTCGGGAACCACCCAGCTGTATCATTCTTTGCTAGTTTATAGGGCTAAAAGTGCACACAAAGACAAATGTATATCAATCAGGTATTTCACCAAAACAGAGAAAGTCCATCCAATTTTGCTTGTTTAATGGAAGTCTTTTGGTATAATGTCCGGACAATTGTCACAGAAATGGGGACTTCTTCTCTTAGAGTCAAAAGGAAGCCGTTCCAGCATAAAGTCCTGACTAATTGTCATAAGATATAGCGCTCTTCTCTCAGAGTCCAAAGGAAGTCTTCTAGCATAAAAAGTCCGATAATTGTCACAGAATGGCCCAGTCCCTCTTCTCTCATCGCAATGGGTTGAGATACTGACAAAGAAGGAGTCCAATATTGTGCTTTTTGATGTATTTTGGAATGGATGTGATGAGAAGTTTAATCACAGGCGGACAGGAGAGCTTGTCACGGTGTTGTCATTTCTGTGGAAAAAAGAAAGGATCACTCCTCAAGTGCTTGTGCTTCTGGGTAGTCATTTTGGTCGGATTGGCAGGATTTGAGATCTCTAGCAGCACCCATATAGGGGTTTTGTTTCTCCAATAGGGGAAAGTACACATCCCAAAAACCTCTTGCCAGCACTTATTATTGGATTCAGACCTCTACCAGACTCCAGTTTTAATGGGTTTTTCATCGGACCTCAACTTTCACATTAAAGGCGTTTGGTTAGACCAGTGTCTTTTAAAAGCAGACAGAGGCTGCTGAGTTGGTGAAAAAATTTAAATTATTTAAAGTAAGCATAGCTGTTTCAAAACTGGTCATGGGGTTGCTTCCCCATTTTGTTTTATTAATTGGTCCTTTAGGGTTTTATTATGTCTCTCTCATGATGGCTTGTCCTTTTGGGTTATATGGGATCCTGTGGTATGCCTTTATTATGCCCTACGTTTTGAAGAACTTTTGTAATGATTTGCTCCACAAAACAGGGTCCAGTATTGGTTTTTACACTTGTTTTGCAATCAAGAATAAGAAAGCATTGTATAAAAGTGATTTCAGCATGTTAGCCCTTTCTCCAGATTGTGCCGCTGGCCCAACAGCATGTGAATAAGTATAATGGGACATAAATATATATTTTTAATTTTCAAAAGGCACATAATGGGTTACATCAGTTTGGACCAGATAGCGTTTTAGGCTCGTAGGCTCTCGGGTATTTACCCCCAGGGGACTGGAGAGGTGGGTACTAGTAAGGAAGGGCAAACCAAGGACTTACATGTTTTTACAATCTTTTTTAAAATCTTTTATAGACTAAAGAAAATGTATTATGTAGAACTCTCCAATTTAACATGGTAAGGCTCGTGAACGACCCTTGGTCTAACTTGAAGGTTTTTTTCTTTGTTGATATGGGACTGTAACTGTTAATACACCTGTGGTGGCCAAACGGTCAGCGGCCTGATTTCCCTCCAGAGAGGGCGCCAGATAAGCACTTGATGTCCCCTTAGATGTTGGAGGAACACAGGTTCATTATGCCCCTTTAGTAGGATTGAACCTGGATCTCAGAGGGTGATAGGATTATTATCTATCTTTAATATGGGCATTCCGAGTAGGTAATAGGTTAATTAATATAGAACTAATCTGAGAAAAAAATCTTAGGCTCTTGGACTGGGGTCAAAGGCTAATTGAAAAGCATATAATTCTTGTATATTGAGCAGCAAACCCAGTAACTGCTTCAACTGTATTGTGGTCCTTTGGCCTGAGGATGGGTGAAATATTACAACTGCTGACCCTTCGGTTCCTCCATCTGTGAAGGACATTTACTGCCTTGGGGAGTGTCTTGCTGGAAAACTGGATGGGGGGGTCCTCTCCCGTTTGGGAAAAAGAAGTGGTCCATTTGGTTGACCGTAATGGACACGTTCAAACTTTTTCCTAGATATCCTTCCTAATAGCTAGGAGACTCTAGGGTTATTTCTCTTGTTATCCATTCAAAGTCTGACAACGGTAAGGAATTGTTAAAATATCTGGGTCTTTTCCATAATGCCTCAATGATGTATCTCTCACCTTTTCTATTACAAGATCTGCTAATTGATCTTAATTGGGAATAAACTCTCAGGTTGCTCCTCCAACAGAGGAAGTATCCATTCTAATGGATTTCCCATGGGTGAGCAACAGCCTGGTAAGGAGCTTAGCACCTGAGAAAAATCCATAATATATAAAGGTGCTTTGGTTGGTATCGAGCCACTTTTGGTTGGAAATTGAGGGCATCTTGGATTTTTGTAAATATTGACAGATGACGTTCTTCTAGTAAAATCACATCAGAGGGGGTTTGTCCCAGTAGCTAAACTCAAAGAGAGGGTAATAAATTTCGTAGAGTTATGAAGCCAAGGTCTTAACAAGTTAGCTCTCCTAATAGCATTTTTGTAAACCTCTGCCAAGGAATAAGATTTTTGAATGAGAAGCTGGGGTTTGATGGAGGGTCACAAACGGGAGTCTAGGCAAAGTTTTGATCCCCAATATTTTAAAGGTAGGAATAGTCTGGTATTTTATCAAATGGATATATGCAATTCCCCATTTTCTATGGAGCTTCTCTAAGGGTTATGTAAAGCTGAGTTTAATTGTTTGGACAACAGCAGCTCCCAGGATGAATGTCATCCCATATATAACATATATAGGTGAGCTGCTGATTTTTTCATTAATGGTTGACAGAATACAAGAAACATAATATTGGACAAAAATAGCTGGGCTGTTAGCCCAATACATTGAGGGAGAACTATCCATTCTTATCGCTTCATGCTGGTTATCTGAAAAAATGACTGGAGGGGTCCGAGAATGCAAAATTTTTTCATAAATCATCCTGGCATGAAGAGGTAATTGAAAAATATCAATCTTTAATATCAATAACAATTAAAGGTTTAAATTCTTTTGAGATAGAAAGGGATCCCAGGGAGGCCATTGCAGAAGGTGTGCCAACAAGGAACATCCCTATCCTTAAATTTTCAGAGGAGGACTCTGTAATACTCCTCCATTTCCCTGTGTCCTTTTGTATAACATAAAAAAACAGGACTGTTCCATGGGCTAAGAGAAGGTCTAATGTGGCCCTAGGGGCTAACTGTTCTTGCTTGGACAATTGCCCTCAAATGGTTTAGTTTTTCACGTAGGAAGGGGCCACTGGCTTGACCCAGATGGGGGGGGCCAACTCGCAATGAATGGCCAAGAAACTTGGGGAGCAGTGGCCCTTAGGATTGGGGTGGAGGACCCTATTTTGATGATTGGAAGTTTTTCCTCTCCGTATCTTCTAGTTTAATATGATTCATTTTGAAGCTCTCTATGGTTTTGTAGTAATGTAGCGCCTCAGTTTCTCCTAGGATGTCCTTGACCTAAATAAAATTAGAAGTTAATCCAAGGGCCACAAAAGGGACCGAACATTCCCTTGGTTTCCATCCCTATATCTCTCCATTTAAAGCCAGTTTTTCTGGGTCTCTTCTGAATGAGTGATTGTTTTTCCACCTACACCAAGTAACCTGAGGCCCTGGAATTAGTTCCCATTTGGGGTGGAAACTCATTCCTTCCTTAGTATAGTAACGATCTGCCCCAGAATCTAATTAGGCAACAAAATTTCTTTCCCTGATATATACAATATCCATCTTTTGGTCTAATCCCTGGAACAACAAGGAACTGTGCCAATGGACCTTAGGGGGACTGTGAGCAGGGGAACCTCCTTGGTGTAACGGGGCTGGAGGGTGCCCCTTCAGGAGTTTAAAGGTTTCCCCTGAATATCTAATTTAGGACCTGCAAATCTTTTTTTCCAATTATAACCCTCCTTTTTACAACCTAGGACACAGAGTGTTCTAGTGGCAGCTACAGACTTTGAGTCTGGCCAGGGGAGCATTCTCTGGAGGGTTGCACCATGGGCCATTGGGGCAGTCTTTTTTTAAAATGGGCCTTTGCCGTCCACTATCTTAAAGACAGGTTTTCCTTTTTCCATTCTAAAAAACGCGTTGCTAAATACCTTAGTGTGGGCCATGAGGGGGGGGGGGGGGGGGGGGGGGGGGGGGGGGGGGGGGGGGGGGGGGGGGGGAGCAGTGGCTACAATATCTGAGATTGGCTGAGTTGTCGAACCTTCACATCTTTGGGTGGCAATAACTCCATTCTCCCCATAGATCTATCATTTTAACCCAGTCACACGGCCAGTTTGTGATCTGCGGTCATTCCTTCCCAACCTAACATTATGGCAAATTGGCTTCTCCTCATCGCACCAGGTGGAAATTTCCTATTGAAGGCTTTTTTCCACTCTCATCAAATAAATGTGGGCTAGAATCCTCATTAGCTTTTTGGAGTGAATCCAGGTATAGGAAGCTCTGGTGGGGCCTTCCTCTAGCTTCTTCCATGCAGCCAGCCCTAAAGCTCGTACCTGTTCTCGTAGTATGGAAGCTGGTACTGCTGCTTGTTGAAACTTCCCTGTCGGACATATTTGATCACTAGTTCCTGACAGCATCCCAAAGGTTATTGGTATGGGAGGATTTGTAGTTTGTTTTCCTCTTCAGCCCTGCGTATGGCATTTCATCAGAATAAATATGCACACCATTTAAGGAATAACCGTCCCAGGGAATCAACAGCATTTGTTAAATCTTTCCAATCTCTACTCGTACAGCGTGCATGAGCGAGATTTTGTAAAATGCGTTCTGCCCCATGGAGAGTTTGGACCATCCTCTTGCTACAAGCCTTTTTTCATTCTTTTTAATTCTTGAGTCTCCCAGGGTATACCAAATACCTGGCCTGTCTTCTCTAGGATTTTAAATTAACTGGAAATGCCATAAACAGGGTGGAAAGCCCACTAGAGGGCGCTAGCGCCTCTTGGTTTAGCGGTGGTGCAGAAAGGCTCAAACAGGTGCTGGCCTTATGAAATGTAGGATCTTCATTCGCAAATTGGTGAGGCCATGTGGCCGGGGTGGCCACTTAGTTTCATCAGGGCATTTGTTAAAGTTTTCTAAAGGAGGGGCTGTAACTTCTAATATCCCTGGAGCAAATTTCTTTGCTTTGTCTCTAGGATTTGTTTAGGCCTTCTCAAAATTCGTCTGGACCCAAGGAGGGGCAGTTTATTTTCTTCGGGACCGGGAAATGTATTAGATCTTTTTTGTTTTTTGTAAGAGCGAGCATGCTTTTTAGGGTGGATAAAGCTGATAAAACTCCCGGAGGCGGGCGAGACTTCCCCAAATTCAATCATCTCTGTCTCTTAAATTATGTTTCACTTTGTTCACCACGTTTCCCAAGAATTTAAATTCAGGACTTTGGGAGCCAGGGAAGCCGCCCATATTTAACAATTCCGAAATCTCACCTGCATGGCTATCAGATATTTGGAGACAATGCTTCCTTAAAATAACACCGCCATGCCTAGAGGGCTGGTGTCTTGCGATTTCCTGAATGTTGAATGCTTGCCCCATAATATAAGGGTATTATTGCCAGATAAAGAGATGCTGCGTCTCTAACCGTAATAAGCCCACTGATAATTTTTTTCCCCGCCCCGCGTTGGACCGCACAACCTGCCGGGGCTGCTGAGTTATGAATGGCGGCCGAGTTCTAATCTATCCCCTTTTTTGGGCCCAAAAGGGGATTTTTTTCCTTCAGCCCGCAAGAAAGAAAACAACTTACCCGGACGAGATGAGCTTAAGGAACCAAAATAGCTGAGTGTCCTACGCTCTGTTTGGTGAACAGAAAACCACGCCACACCCAGGGGAGCTTTGTATAAGCAAGCGAGAATCCAAAAAACTTGGATTTATTGACCGAGGCACTGACTTAAATAGGGCCTAGGAAACTAACCAAATCAGCCAGGCAGGGCGGTCCGCCGGTCTCAGCTCACGCTACGTCATAGCCCACACCCTTAATTTGCTTAGCCCCGGTCCTACTAGGGCGTGGTAAGCATCCAAAGGCCCGACCCCCGTTGGCAGGACATTAGTCCCAAACATCCAGCCTCCTCCAACCTGTTTTCCTCCATGGGTGAAATGCCTCCCAGTGTTTGACTTTCCACACGTTTGCTAGCCATAGCCAAGTCCTTTGTTAGGCTCAGACAGGCCCACGCATGAACCTTCGCCACAAACTCACAGATCTAAGTTTCTAAATCTAGTTGGTGATGCCTGCTGTAGTCCCAACATGGTTTCCTATAAAAGATAGGCTCTCTGGCAAGATGATTCATTTTTTTTTTCATTTTAAAGTCTATATTCGTATAGAGATATATCTGGATTTCTTGTCTACACATATAACATATTTTCTTTATCCATTCAATTTCATTGTAAGTATACAGGAGTTGATTCTTCTATATTTTAACTATTGTGATTAATAAATGCTGAAGATGAACAACAAGAATGAATGATATCTCTTAACCATACTGGATTTCAGTTCCCTTGGATATATAGCCCAGTAGTGGTATAAGTAATCTCAGATTTTTTAGAAAAGCTTTCCATGCTATTTTTTCCAAAATGGTTATACAAATCTTATTATTTCCACTAGGAATATATAGGATTTCTTTTCTTCTAATTCTTGCCAACATCCTTTCCCAGACCATGTCATGGATCTTTTATTCTGTGTTTTCTTTAGCTCTATTTTACAGTTTTATGTCTTGATTTAAGTGTTTTATCAATTTGAATGATCTGACTAAAACATCCTATAGGATAAAAGTATATAAGTAGTTAGTTGTGTGACTGGGTAGGTCTTTTTAATATTTTTCCATTATTATTCTCCCTTTAGACAGCTAATTATTAGATAATGAGTAAATTGATTGCTGAAAAAGAGAGATATCTGATTGAAATTATTTGGGGAGAACACCATTTTCTTTCTTTTTTTTTTTCTTTCTTCTTTTTCTTTTACTGGGGTTTGAACTCAGGGGCACTTGACCACTGGGCCACATCCCAGCCACTTTTGTAATTTTTTAGAGTACAGGGTTCACTGAGTTTTGCTAAAGTGCCTCACCTTGCTGAGGCTGGCATTTGAAACTCTCGATCCTCTTGCCTCCAGCCTCCCAAGTGTTAGGATTACAGGTGTGTGCCACTGCATCAGCTCCAACACCATTTCTTTTGGAGAAAAATAAAGACCAATTAATAGGCTAAGCTGCCCTACCTGAACTTCCAGAGTTTCCACTTTCTCAATGTTCTTTAATGAAGTCACATAAAATTGTGGTGTTTCTTAAGCGACAAATAATTATGTTTGTTTTCTTATAGGTATTATTGTCTGAACATAGTGTATTATAATTTTGTAGACTTTTATGTTAATGGACTTCATACTTTATTAAAACAAATCTAGTTACTTCTATAATAACATGCATTAATTAAATAACCCATTTTTATTTATTTAAGGTTAGATAAGTTCTTTCTGATTGTGTCTTGGAGAAGAGATACGGTGTGTTGGAAGGAACACTGATTGAGGTCTAGGATACATATTGCCTCTGGTCCTGACGTTTCTTTTTAAAATACTATGTAATATTGTCATTGTATTTCTCTATTTTCTCCTCTTGTATATGTAAAATAAGAAATTTTAAAGTAAATAACGACATTGAGAAATAACAGTTAATGCCAAATATTTATTATCTATGCATGCCAAGAACTTTTCTGTTTTATACTTTTTATAAAGGGTGATCTTGATGAAGTGGATTCTTTAAATAATCAACTTGTGCGGAAAATGTTCATATTTTGATAATCTTCAGGGGACAAAGAAAATATAACAAGAATCTTTTGTGAGTTGTAAAGTGTTTAATATGAAATAGGACTTATTCCCCCTAATTTTAATGATGAAGAGCACAGTTGCATTTCTCCTATGAAATAGTCAATGTGCACAGGCATAGAGGAGTGTAAGTAGTTATTTTGGATAACACTAAAAGTTACTCACAGCTTAAAATGCTAGGAATGTTTAAGATTTAACATAATTGAAACTCTACTGTTGATCAGGCAGCTCTTTAAAATAAAGGAAAATTTAATGTTGGAATAGTTCAATCATGTCACTTGTCAAGTTGCTGAGCAGATTTTTGTCAATCTATGCTGTAATTTGCTAACATGCCTTTTTAGTTGTTTAGCATTGAAATAATTTTCTGAATTGGAAAAAACCAAATCATTCTGGTGAACAAGAGATAAGTCTTGCAATAACTCATACATTAGCACCAACTCTTAGCTGTAAGTAACACTAGTACTCCCGTGGCAACATACATTTTTTTAAGGACACTCAGGGGATGTGTTGGATGTTGGGTATATGCCCAACAATATATATCAAAGGTAGTATGACAACAATTGTCCAGTGAATGCTATCTGACTAGCACACAAAAAAATCATTGCTATCTTCACTCAACAAATGTTTTAAGTCTGTGTGCCGGAGTCTACTTGGCAATCAATTGAAAATAGTGTATAATCTCTGGGGCTGTGGGCTCCAAAGTCCTCAGCTTGCTGTGGCAACTGTTACCTCTATGTAACTTTTGGCAGCTGCTTCATGGTAACAACACAGAGTACAGGTCCAGTGTGGAAGTGTTTGTGACCTTAATATTTGAAGTTTCTTTTTAAAACAAACTACACAATTCAGTAATTTTTAAAATTAAGGATCCAATGCATGTTTTATTAATGTGTTTTCTAATTTATTCAGTGTATGTTATTAGTATTACTATTATAGAAGGTTTCAGTTCTATAAATCTTCCCACTTACCTTATTTATCTCATGATAATTATGAAAAAGTATTTTCCAAAGTACAACGTTCTATATAACTGATGGTTATGTTTCACACATGGCCAAATTGTTTATGTACATAGTGAAGCATTAAGGTCTTTCCTTAAAGATTAATGATGTAGTACATGAATATTCCTGTATGCGTAATCTTACATGTCGAATAATTTCTTCTATGTATTTATGAGAGAAGACTTAATTATAGAAACTTACTAATCAATAGTAAAACATGTAAACCGTTGAACCAAAAGTAATCAATTTAGTATAAACTTTTAAAAAATTTTAATAGTAGTCAGTCCTATAATATAAGGGTTACATAGAAAGTTACTAAATCACATTTAATGAAAACATTTTAGAGAATCATTTTTAACGATATTATAAAAAAACAATGGTGATATAGTCAAAAAAGTGTAACATGTACTTGGGAAAATGAGCAGGTTGAAGCCACAGTAAGGTAACATAAAATTAAATATGAATCACACTGATTGGGGCTTGGCTTCTCTTCTAGATAAGTAGAGAAAGGCAAGAATAAGAAGTGGATGGGAGTACTGGATTGCACACCAGTAATCCAAGCAGCTAGGGAGATGAGGCAGCGAGGATCACAAGTCAGAGCCAACTTCAGCAAGCTTAGGGAGTCATAAACAACTTACTGAGATATTGTCTCTAAATAAAATATTAAAGGCTGAGATGTGGGTCAGTGGTCAAGGCACCCCAGGTTCAATCCCTAGTGCAAAAAAAAAAAAAAAAAAAGTAGACTGAAGTTCGAAATCCATGACAAAATCAGTAGACTCTTTTCTTCAGATTTGTTTATTTTATTCATTCATTCATTTATCATTATTCTATTAAAAATCAGTGAATTTTTTATGTTAAAGTGCCAAGCAAATTTTGTACAACTTAGCGTTTCCAGTGCATTCAATTACGAAAAACACATAATACCCTTTCTATGACTGATAGTAAGTTGAAGGGCTACATTCATTTTCAAAAAAATATATATGTTGTATTATGTTTACCACTTTATTTTTTGGAAGATTAACAACAGATGAAAAACTAAATTATCAAGGTCCAACAGCTATGGATTGGGGCTGTAGAAATACTCAGTGGCAGAATTGCTTGCTAGCATGTGTGAGGCACTGGGTCGATTCTCTAGCACCGCAAAAACTAAAAAAACTAAAATAAATAAAGGCATGCTGTCCATCTACAACTACAACAAAACAATTTTAAATCTCACACAGCTATAAAAGATGTGAGCCAGAATGTTATTTCTACATTCTTGATAATTTCTCCCTACTGCTTAGTATTTATGAACTCGAAATTTCTTCATCTGAGATTGTGAGAGAAGATGAGGGGATCAATAATTGAAGCAGAGTTGTTTCTTCGTGAAATACCTGCACTTTATAGATTTTTTTTACTAATACTTACTTTATTCAGCCATTCCTGCTGAGGTGGATAGAAAATTTTGATATGAGCTACAAAAGAGACAGCCCACAATCTCAGGAATGATGGACCTGAGATACATTGATGGAGATGGAGTAATTCAATGATGCTTCAGAGAATTCAAATCACGGGACTGTCTCTAATCTGGAATAACTGCATCAATATGGGATAGTATGCTTTTGTTAGAATAAAGTGGGAATGTACAGGCACATATTGAAATCCAATGTATCTGGCTATTCTTCAGTTCCCTAGATTACTTGAATGTTTCTTTTTTTTCTTTAGATACATTCTAACAATCTGCCTCTTCCTCATCATAGTAGTTTACTTCTTAGGGCCCACAAAAACATGTTACATCACAAAGTATAAAGACTATATTTAATTCTTATAAGCTAATTATATGTATTATTATCTATTTCTATTAAAATGTAATATATATTTGACAACTTGGGCATGGAAAGAGACATATACTTAAGAGAGAATAAGAGGTTTGAGTGAATTTTTCTCATTTTTCTCACTTAATCCTCAGAAATCTGTGTATTTCAGGCAATGTTGGTACTAACTATGCTTTCTTAAGTAAGAACACATCTCATATACTCAAATTTTCACATCACCATGTGACTCATAGTAAAATGCTTGACCAGAGGTGAATGGGAATTTTGATAAAGTCACGGTTAAGTGTTGAGAATTTTTATGAAGAGGAATAGAAATTGGTGAATATGGGAAACTTTTAGTTTGTTTTGCCTCTTATAATTTAAGGTTTTGTTGGATGTAACCTATAGAAAAACAGAGAACCTATAGAACACAGGTCTTTATATGGGTGATATAGATAAAATTTCAACTTTCCTGTGAACTATCTTCTCCTATTGACTTTCTTAAAGAAGTTAAAGGGCTAATTGTTCATGAACATATCTAAGACACTGTCTAATCTCTTTTCCTGCCTTCAACATCCACTATTTATAACCAATTTACTCTAGTGATATATTGTTTAGTGGAAAATATTAGAATCAATTTAATAAGCTTAAATATCTTATTTGTATAAATATATAGCTCTTAGAAGATAATATTCATTAAACTTATTAAGACATGTTGTCATTTAAACTTTCATCACGAGATAAAACTGTTTACGGAATGTATATATCTGCTGAAGCTTATGATATGCTTGATTTCTGTATCAACTTGCTCATCATATGAAACTGGCGTTCCTTTATGGTACTATGTATAATTAGATTTTAGGGAATCATCAATTTTTATTATTACTTCTGATAGAATCCAAAGTGTATTTTTTCATAGAAATGTTTCATTTCAGCAATAAACTGATAATGCGTAACATCATTGAAAAAATTAAATATAGGATGTATTTTCATCATCTTCATATTTGTAATTACCTATATTGTAACCAGGTGATAGAATAAGAATCATATAAGATCAAAATTCATGAAAAATGTATAAAATAGTGATTTAGAAGTCAGATTAATCTTTCTTATTCTAAAAATTTTAAGAAATTCAGTGTTCTTGGTAATATGGAAAAAAAAAATGTTAGTAAAGTTACAATAAGAGTACTACCCAATTGAAAAAAATAAACGATAGGATAGTTATGATGCCTTTTTCATATAAAGCTAGACTAGGATATCACTATTAATCAGTAATTGTTATGTGGATTTTAAGGTGTAATTTGTGTTTGTATATATGAGCAATTTTCAATTATGAAATTCCAATGACACGCAATGGTTTGAATAATAAGGGTGAGATGTAAAAAGCTGAATTTGGGAAAATTTTTTGTTCTCTTCTAGATTATAAGTTAAGTAAATATATACTATGAAAAGACTTTATAAAACTAAAGATATCAAACTTTTGTTTTATTATATAGATCTGTATTATGTTTATTGGCATTATTTTTCACAAATATTGATTTTGATTGTGCAAAAGTCCATTTTTCTTTAGATTTAGTACCTACTTATTTTATTTGTAAACAAATTAATCACTACTATGGTGTTTAAAACAAACTTGTATTTGAATAAACGAGAGGATGTTTAATGGTACAGACCAAGTTGTTTCCAGCTCAGTGCCCTCTGCAGGCAAGCTGTATTCAGACCATTGAATTGCTTATATTTTGTCATTCTTGAATTCTTGTAGAGCAGGCTGAAAAAACACATCTTGGATTCTTTCGTAATAACCTAGATATCTGGAAAGGTTGACCATGACATGGAGTGATTTCATTCTCTCTGCTGCCATCTCAATGAGAGCGTTAAGGAAGCAGAATAATTTGTGACCTGCAAGTATCAGAGTAAACCAAACTAAAAAACCCTGGTTTACTTTTTAGTCATGTGATGCTTCAATATAAGGCAGATTTAGGAACGGATAACTGAATCTCTCTGAAAAATAAAAAAAAAATTTTTTTGTCCTTTTTTTTTATTTGTAAATTTGTGTATGTATCTATTTATCATCTTGTTTTGTTTGCCTGAGTTACTTGTAATCATTCTTTACTAATACCAAATATTTTCTCACTTGCAGCCAGGCATAGAGTTCATCTCAGGTAACGTAACATGAATGTTGACTGAGCCTATAATGCCCAGGCAGATATCTGAGTGCAAAACTTCTGCCAATAAACACCACTAAAACATAGATTTAATTTTTTTCAAATGTCATTTTCCGAGAATGATCTTATATATCAATAGAGTAGACTCAAGCAAAGTAATTTCTTATTTAGAAAGCAAACATCTAATAATCTAATTGTTTTTCCCCAAGAAAAGTTACTTGAAAAACCAGGGCTGTTGGGTTCAGCAACTGAAATCTTGCAGGTTACTATAAGCATGGCATTGCTGCCTAAAATAATCATATAATTGCTTGCTAGAAAATGAATAAAATATCTATCCTTCTTAGTCCCCTAATTACACTGGTGAATGTTTTTGAACACAAAAGTTGCTTCTAGAGTTGAAAATTTTCATTTACCAGATTTCCTTTACACATCATGTTGAATATCATGTTCATGCGTCCACAGTATAGTTTATATTGATGGTTTTTATATTCTTCTAGTAAAATTGAAGCTTTTGAAGATGAACCACATTATCTGTCTCATGATTTTAAGTTCTCCCTGCCTCCATAAATACAGCTTATTGATGAAGTCCATAACCGTAAGCCTGACTTTAAATGCATTAAAGAAACTTCCCCAATTTCTTTTCAATCTCATTTACCCCAAGACCTGCTTAACTTTTTGTATTCCCCAAAAACATACATTTCTTGCTATTTTTGCTGATTCTATCTTAAATATTTTGTATATGTTTACCAGATAACACGAATTGACTTTCTATGAATGGTTTCCTTGCAAATTCTTTTTACATTTAATCACCTATTAGCCTTAATTTCTCTATTGAAGCTTCCATCAGCTATGTGTCATAGTTTCTTCAATTATTGCCTTGTCCAAAATCATCACATGTTAATTTCATGTGCTGGTATGTCTATCTTCCATAGACTGTAAGCTCTAAAAATTTGAGACCAAGTTTAATACTACTAAATCTGTAGTACTTAGAGTAGGGCTGGCCACATAAGAAATATAAAATATTTGCCGGGCACAATGGGCACATGCCTATTAATCCCAGCAAGCTTTGGAGGCTGAAATAGGAGATATTGAGTTCAAAGCCAGCCCCAGCAACTCCGGCAAGTGCTAAGCTGAGTTTACTAGAAAAACTCACTGAGTTAGTGAGACCCTGTCTCTAAATAAAATACAAAATAGGCTGGAGTTTAGTGGCTCAGTTGGCAATTGCTGCCCCCTGAGTTTCCAATCCAGGTACCCCCCACCCCATAAAAAAAAAAGAAATACAAGGGGCTGGGGTTTTTGTCTACAGAGGTAGAGGGCTCGCCTACCAAAAGTGAGGCAGCTTAGTTTAATCCTCAGCACCACATATAATAAAATAAAGTTATTGTGTACCACCTATAACTAAAAACAACTAAATATTTAAAAAAATAGAAAATAATTTAAATAAATTGGATTTCATAGAAGATAAATAAATCTCTGCCTCTCAACAACCCTTTACAATTTATTTGTATTAATTAGAGTAGATTAGGGAACTGATCTTGAAGGTTATAAATATTTAGTCAATAATGAGAAAAATTAAAATAATGCTTTAAAAAGCCTGGCTGAGCTCATATTTGTGTCTGATGTTTAACCAAATATCTTGCTACCTAGAGCCATATGGTAAATGCAGGATCTGTCTCATATTTCTCACCCAACATTTCCACAAAAGCAGGGACCAAAAACATTAAAAACTTTGGATGATAAAATCAAAGTTCAGGAAGAATAAAAGACATTTCTTCAACTTGAGGTTAACCACATGTCATAGAAACTCTGAGCATTACCTTTCACTCCTATCTTTCAGACTATGTCTTATTTAGCCCTGAACATGTCTAGCTTTTGTCCCAGACATACTTTAAAAATATTCAAGATGCTTCTTAAAAGTTAATTGTCTGTGAGTCATTCACATATTAATAGTTTTGGATTCATGTTGAATTTCAGAGAAATTTTCCTTTGAATTTTAGTGAGTGACAATTGCCCAAAAATGCCTTATTGGTTTTCATAAAACTAAGGAATTAAAATGTTGAAATAAATTTGCACAACTACATTATGAGCTTTGGAAGGACAAAATACTTAAAATCTAAATAAAACAAAATAAATACGTTTATTTTTTTTCTGACCAGTCAATTAACTCCTTGTACAGGAATTGGAGAAGGAAATAATAGATAACGAAAAATGAGCAAAGGAATTAAGATAATGTTCTCTTTAAGGTTCTATCAGCATTGAACATAATTGTCCGCCAAAACCCAGCATATAAATGGTACTCAATGTTATATCAGCTGTGAGCAACCTGAGGCAGGGTCTGCCAGAGATGAAGATATAAGCTAAATAATTCATTCATGTGATATTCATGAAATTCTCCTCTAACTGCCAGTTATTTCGTAACTCAATCTGTCTCTATTTCACCTTAACGCGGAACCATCTGTGTCTTTGGACTAGTTTTGACTGTTCACTTAAAAAAAAGGCAGATTTTACACATTAAAAATCATCACTAAAGTTTCAGGTGGAACAAGGTGTAAACAGGTCTTCTAAATTCATATCAACCTTTGATTGAAAAAAAAAAAAAAAAGAGCTCCCTTAAATGGATATCAAATTCTTTTGAAAGAGCTTGTATTTAGTAGGTTAGGTCCTCAAAAGCGCTGTGAAAGCCAGAATATTTGACATTCTAATTAACATTTTCAATCCCACTCTAGGGTATCTATGATATGAATGATCAGTGGTCAGTTATGAATTATCATCAGATTTTTAATATTCTAAAATTTTTAATACACTAATAAAACCTACTCTTTCCAAAAATATTGATCGAAATGATCGATAGAACCTAATTAAGGCCTTAACCTCAGATTTGATATATAAAGTATAAGATTATGTAAATTTTGCATTAAGCAAATGGTTACTTTGGGGGATGATTTAAGTATGTAGTTATTAGCTTGTAATATTCATTTATTATTTAAAAAATGTAAATGTGTAATAGAAACTTTCTCTAGAAGCTACTGAGAGTCTCACAATATGTTTCCTAAATACTCAAATATCAAAATTCCATGTACATCACTACTTCAATGGAAGAATAAGTCATGTACACACATTAGTAGATCAATAAGCAATAATTGAGATCACATTATGTGCCATGCACTTAATTAAGTGATCACACCCATTATCTCATTTGATTTTCCTTTTAAACTCTGGAGATTTGATTTATTGACAACCATTTTATAGATGAAGATATCTAAGCTCAGAACTTTTTTTACTATACCATCAACTTGAGTTGCCATAGCATCCATAACAGAAAACAGCACAACCAAATAGGGAAATTTAGGATAATGTTTATTTCCACAGGGAGTTATTTTGAAAAGTATACAATAAGTTTGGATTCAGAAACATGAAAACAAGTACTCTATACGCCAACATGTCCTTTAGAATCACCCATAGCTAAAAATATACGGACCTACATTCTGAGTTTTTTGTGTCAGCAATGTCCCTAAATTTTTTTTCTATTATTAGCTACTCTTTTTTTCATAGCATTGTGTCCCTCAAATGAAGGGGTTTTGAAAGACATGGTCTGAAATGTCAGTCCCTTTTTCTAATCTCTTCTGATTCTCTTTTTTTAAAACAAAATTATCTAAAATGATGGTCCCTTATTTTTTGTAACATTCTGAAATATATATTCAAAGAGCCAGATTCTTGGCATGTGACAAAGGGAAACCTGTTTGTTCAAAATGACCTGATGGATCCTATCTATACTTTTGGGCAACAGAACTCTGCAGAAGTTATTGGACTGTCACTGATTATGAGTGTATCTGCAAAGCTGCAAATAAGAAATGTATTGTTTTGTGGGTCCTACAACAAAAAACCACTGAAGCTGATATACATACTCTTGCTTTTTAAATGAAAAACTAAAATCTTTGGTTTGTCTCATTATATCACAGTTATGAAAATCAAATTGGCCTGCCTCTGCTTTTAGATGCAACACTTTCACTTTTGATAAGGAATCTCTCCACAATATCACATTCGTTGAGAATTGTATTTATTTCAAATGCTCAGCATATTTAGAAAGCCAAAATGTAACGGTTGATTCCTGAATTAGATTTGAATTTAATTGAGTTAGGTCATGCATTTTTTTTCATGTTTGTTTTTATGTCTGGCCAATTCTGTCCGTTACCTTGCTCGCTAAAATATGTTATATTTGATGATTATCTAAAAACAAAACTGGGAGCAAAATTCTTTGTAAAGATATTTACAATGTCTTTCATTTGTAAGATGCTGTTTTATGTTACTGAAAACCAAATTCAGGTTGCCACATTGGACATTGGAGAACAAATAAAATAAATTATTCTATTTTTTTTCTGTTGGTCTTTTTTACTTTATACCTTTCATGAATAATTAGTTAACTTTGTCACAATGTAAACAGCAAAGGGCAAAGAAAAGCAACAGTGAACCCAAAGTAATTTTTTTTTGTAGATTACACAATTGTAATCCTGTTACAATATAATATATGACTAAGGTTGCCAAAAAAATATTTCAGCTATCTGCTGATTACTTTAGCATCAAAATATAGAAATGATTGAATTTAGATTTGGTTCACAATGCTGAAACATATGACACAAGAAGGAATTTCCCTCTCAGTCATAATTATATGCTGATGTTTATAAAGACTATAATTTTTATCAGGTGATCTGAGACCAGGGGCCAATTTTTGTCATTTACTATAATATATCTATTTTAACTGGAAGGTAAGGTAACTGTTAAGTGCACACATCTTGGAGAGCAAGCTATGTGGTAAATTTGCTCCTTTCTTGAGGTTAATTATTATTTCTTTGAGATTACTTGCCATTATAAAAAGGCTCTTTATTTACAATTCTAAAAGTCTGAATAGAAAGAAACTGAAGTTCTCTTCTATCAAAACGAATGCATGTTCTTTTCAGGAAAGTATTTTTGAATTTCATTTGAAATATTGACAGTGTAGGAAAAAAGCCAATTGTTTTCCTCTAAGTGCATATATGATTATGATTCCCATGATGCTATTTGCTCATAGGTGAACATTTTGAATGTATAGGTTCAACTCTGTAATATAAAGAGTTACTTCGTGAAACCCAGGATAAATTAATATGTTTTTTTTTTTTTTTGTGTGGTGAGGTGGTGGGCGTTTGTGTGTGTGTGTGTTTGTGTATGTATTAAGGGAGGTGTGATTTTCAGTAAACTTTTAGCTAAGTATCTGCAAAAGATAAATACCTTTAATTTGAAATTTTTCTTTAGATTTAGTGAATAAGGCAACACTTTTGACATAAACCAATTGACTATGCAGGGAATTTTGGATATGACTTCTTAGAGGACTTCAGTTTAAAAGGATTGTTAGTCAAATTAATTGCTCTTTTAGCAGGGAAGCAATAAAATTGTGGCAGAAATTTTTTGGTTGCATACTTTTGTGTGGTTTGTTAGGTACTAAAAAGACCATCTCTACATAAATACCTAGTCTACAATGGTTCTCTCCATCCTTTCTTCCTTTCCTCCCTCCCCTTTTTCCTCCCTCCCTACTCCCTCCCTTCCTCCTTCCTTCCTTCTCTTCCTTACCCTTTTTATTTCTTTCTTTTTTCTCTCTCTTTACCCCTCTCTCTTTCTTTCAGATTTTAATTTCCCATGCTGGAATAACTTTTAAATTTGAGAAAATGAATTGTTGTTATGTATCTCCACATAACTGCTTATAAAAACTAAGTCTGATGTTATCTGGGAGTGATATTGTTGTGGGCTAAGGTAATCTCTCCTATTAGTGATACTAGTTGGACTAAATCAGTCTTTATTTTGGAAGGCACAGAAATCTGAGTAATTATAAATGGATACCAGCTCAGTCTGGAGTTAAAGAATGTTAGAGTTCTTAGTCTGGTTGGATTAGCTAGAGAATGACAATCAACACTTGATCTGTTTTCAGGACCAGAAAGATTGGCTGGTAGCCTAAAGATGGCTTAGTGTTAGAGCCGGAAGATAAACCTGTGTGACAATGGCTGCTAAAGAGAAATAAGCTGAAAGAACAGGGTGAATACACGGGAAGCAGAATTTTGCCTGTGGCACCCTGGCATATTCATCCTATAGAGGAAAGCAATTGAAAGTACACTGATCAATAAAATAAAAAATATGTACTGTTTGTGTTGTTGTCAGGGGTTTAAAAAACATGATGAAATAAATGAAAGGCTCATATTTAAGGAACTGAGAATCATAGTGGGGCATATATTGGAACTCAATGTAATGGACTGTTACTTCTTTTCCTTTCAAAAAAATTAGGAATAAATAAATGAAAAGGAGAATGATTAAAATATAAAAAATGATTAGCTCTGGATACTCTTGCTCTTCTGGAAGCATTTCACAAATTTCTGATAAGAAAAAACTTTGAGCTTGCAAGTAGCTTAATATAAATAATTGTTCATAGTAACATTGAGGACAGGATATGAAGGTGGAAACAAAATGAATGACTCTTGTTGGATTGAATTCAACCTGTGGAAGGAGGTCCATGATGTGATTTCAGAACTTATGTATATGTTATCAATATGTTATGAATTATTTTTTAAGATGTATTTATTTAGATGTAGGTGGACACAATACCTTTAATTTTTTTTTTTATTTTTATGTTTTGTGCTATGGAATCGAAGCCAGTGCCTCATGTGTGATGGGAAGGCACTCTTACCACTGAGCCCCACCCCAGCCTATGTTACCATTATTAATCAAACTCTTTCATGTGCTTCTCTACTTTCTTATTGATTTTATATAATATT
>JAKELJ010000317.1:0-35984 GCA_025594165.1 Tamias sibiricus
AATGCAATCCCTAATCAAAATCCCAATGTCATTCCTCCATAGAAATAGAAAAAAAAAATCATGAAATTCATCTGGAAAAACAAGAAACCCAGAATAAGCCAAAGCAATTTTAGCAAGTAGGAGTGAAGCTGGTGGCATTACTATTCCAGACCTTAAATTGTGACTTACAAAGAAATAGTAAACTAAAAACAGCCATTGGTATTGGGCTACCAAAATAGACCAGTAGATCAATTGTATCAGAAATAGAACGAAACAGAGGACCTAAACCACACATCTACAGTTTATCTTATATTAGAACAAAGGTGCCAAAAACATACATTGGAGAAAAAGACTCAGCCTCTTCAAAAAATGGTGTTGGGGAAAACTGGAACAATCCTTATGTAATAAAAATGAAAATTAAACCTCTAATCTCTCTCACATGCAACCAAGAACACCAACTCATAGTGGATCAAGGACCTTTATGGAATTAAACCAGAGACCTTGCAACCTAATAGAGGATCAGACAGAACGTTAACTTCAAGGATGTATAAAGCTCTCAAAAACCTTTACACCGAAAAAAACAAATAACCCAATCAATAAATGGGCTAAGGAACTGAACAGACACTTCTCAGAAGATATACAATCAACAAACATATGAAAAAAATGTTCAACATCTCTACAATTAGAGAAATGCAAAACAAAACTACTCTAAGATTTCATCTCACTCCAGTCAGAATGGGCAGCTATCAAAAACACAAACAACAATAAAATGCTGGCAAGGATGTGGGGAAAGGGCACACTCTTACATTGCTGATGTGGGCTGCAAAATGGGGCAGCCAATTTGGAAAGCAGTATGGAGATTCCTGGAAAACTTGGAATGGAACCACCATTTGACCCAGCTATCCCCACTCCTCGGATCTATACCCAAAGGACTTAAAAATAGCATACTACAGGGACACAGCCACATCAATGTTCCTAGCAGCACAATTCACAATAGCTAGATTGTGGAAACAACCCTGATGCCCATCAACAGATGAATGGATAGGGAAACTTTGGTATATATACACACAATGGATCATTACTCAGCACTAAAAAGAGAATAAAATCATGGCATTTGCAGATAAATGGATGGAGTTGGAGAAAATAATGCTAAGTGAAGTCAGCCAATCCCAGAAAACCAAAGGTGGAATGATTCCTTTGCTATGATGATACTGAATTATAGTGGCAAGGGAGGGGGGATGAGAGGAATGAAGGAATGTTAAATAGAAAAAAAAAAAGGGGAGGGGAGGGAAAGGGGCAAGGGATGGAAACAATGGCAGAAGGAGTTGGACATCAATATACTAAGTGCATGTATAAAAAACTCAAATGGTATGAAAATACTTTTGTGTAAAACCAATGGCTTGGAAAACTGTGCTCTTTATATGTAATGTGAAAGGAATTTCACTCTAAAAGCATGTGTAACAAATTAAATAAATAAAAATATAAAAAAATAGATCTGTTACCACTTCTAAACACATGAAACAAAATATTTTATGTACCATAATAACTAGAAGCTAAGAAAAAGTTATAGGATTTTTAAGGCAAATTTCAGATATTGCCCATTAAATACAATATTCAATAAATATTTATTCATCTTCCAACTATATATCAGGTTAACTATACAAGTTCAAGCAAAAAGAAAAAAATTACAAATTAAGCAATATCTTGATTTTATGAATCATAAAATATCTTTTGGAAGAGAAAGAAAAAATCAAAAAGTAATATATAGCACACATAAAAATTAAAAAATGGATAAGTACAGTAAGAAAATAACACATGGTAATGTAATTATAGAAGTGGTGGGTGGACAAGAAATAATCCATCAAGTCCCTGAGCAGTGTTCTGCATTGAATTGTGGCCCTTCCTCCCACCACCAAATATATGAGACAATTTAATGTAAAATCCCTAACCCCCTTGCTGTGTGCAGTGGCTTACACTGTATTATCTTAAACAACTCCATGGAGGCTAAGGCAGGAGGATGACCAAGTTTCAAAGCCAGCCTGGACAACTTAGTGAGACCCTGTCACTCAAAATAAAAAGGGCTGGCGATGTGGCTCAGTGGTAGAGCCACCCCTGAGTTTAATCCCCAATGCTGGGGTAAATTAAAAGAAGAAGAAGGGGGAGGAGAAGAAAGAGGAGGAGAGGAGGAGGGAGAAGGAGGAGGAGAAGGAGAGGAAGAAGAAAAAGAGGAAATATGAGGAGGGGGAGGTAAGAAGGATGGAAGAGGAGGAAGATGAAGATGAAGAGGAAGAGGAAGAAATGGAAATCCTAACTCCCACATACCTCAGAATATGACCTTATGTTCAAAATAGGGTCCTTGTTGATGCAAGTCAGTGAGGATGAAGTTTCATTGGGGGTGGGCTCTAATCCAATGTAACAGGATGACCTTATAAACAGGATCAACTTGAGGACATGACACAAAGGGAAGGAATGACATGTGGAGATGAAGGTTATTGCAATCATTGCCAAGCACACTCCCAGAAACACTGGGAGAGGGCATGGGACAAATTCCCTCTGGAAGAACAAATTTCTCTGGAAGGAACCAACCCCTGGCTGATTCCTTCTTCTCGGACATCTAGCTTTCAGAACTTTGTAATGATAAGTTTTTATTGTTCATGTCACCAGATTCATAATCGCATTTTGGCTTATGGCAGTCCCAGCAAACTAATACTCGAGGGATTGAGATGTCCAATGAAGGGAAAACCAGCAGGGATGATGTCCTGAGTGCGCTTATGCCATTCAAGATAGACCCAATGCATTTGGTAGTCTCCACAATCTAAGTAATTTATTGTAATAACAATAAAAATCACAGGAATACATCCAACTTTCAGTGGTGGGCAGTTCACCAAATATTCTTGGGTCACCTGATAGCCACAAGATGAGGCAATCACAAGTTATATTATATTTATTTAATTGCAATCTTTAATTTCTAATATCTATAACACTCAACTTTACCCATCACATATTTTACATAAATTGTGTGTGTGTGTGTGTGTGTGTGAGTGTGTGTTGTGTGTTGTGTTACGAAAGGACTAAGAAAGGGTTAGTGTGGCCAAGGAGTGCCTCAGGAGGCTGAAACCGAGAGCAAAGGCAGAGCAGTAGATACCAAATGCAACAATCACTATGCAGGCTGGTCAGATAAAGTACCGACATGTTTAATCTCTGATATACAGGAGGCTGTCTCACAGAGTTGTTGGAAGGGGGTAACAGTAGGCATCAGAGGAAACTCACTAGAAAAATGGTCAACGAGAAAGGGGAGGGAGTAGGAGGGAGTAAGGGGGGGGGTTGGAAAAAAAATTGGTGGTTGAATGAGATGTGATATCATTATCCTAAATGCATGATTTGAAAGATCTGAATGGTACTTATAATACTTTGTATACAAGCAGTATGTATAGTAAAAAAGATACTATACTTGTGCATGATGAATAAGTAAATAATAAAAAAAAATAAAAGAAAAAAGATTTACAAGATTACGAAAACTGCCAAAGATCCTTGTTTCAGGGTAGAGAGCTGTCAAAGCCACAGATACTTAATTCTAAGTACAGGGTCCAGATAGAAGGCAACTCTCAGTGGTAAATCAACCTGAGATGGATCAGCTTGGACTGTTTTCATGAATGATCTTCACTTGCAGGTAGAAACTAATGCTGTGCTAGCAGCCAATAAGGGGGACAGGAAGTCAGATGGTTTCATCACTGTGACAGTTTTCCCGGGCCAAGGCTCGTGATGAATGATTCAGGTGATAGGGTCAGTGTGCAGCTTTGTTCCCTTCAAGTCTTGATGTGCTCTTCCTCTTTGTGGCGTCTGGTGGACAGAGTTGCTCTCATTTGGTGATCTGATGTTTTTTGCACAATAACTTCCTGGGCCTGATTTTTCTTGAGTTAAAATCATCCCATATGCATCCATACTGCTTCTGTTAAATTAGGTAAGTTCACAAGGTGATCATTTTTTGCTATTGGCACAATTAAAGTTATTTGATCTGTTTTATGCCTTATGGTTGTGCCAGGCAGTTTGGTTATTTACTTGTACAAACAAGGTGTAGAGTCAGATCTACTATATAGCCACTCCACCTACCTTACAGTACCACCCACCTAGACCAGTCCATTCAAACTAGGATGGACTAAGTAGTATTCATGGTTACTAATTACCTAATCATATCACCTCTGAATATTCTGGGCATCATCACGGGGGCTCTTTGGAGGATACCACATATCCACAGTATAACACTATCAAAGAGACCAACTGTTAGGATCTTGGGGGACGTTGTGAGAAATATATGCCTAGATGTTCCTTTCTACCTGCCCATATTCTCCTGCCATTGCTTCCCCATAAAGCAAAATCCAATTCAAAAGACAGAGCAAGGTAGGTTCTAAATTGCTATATCCCAGAAGGTCAGCTTTCTGGAAAAAGGAAGTCAGTGAATCTTGCCAGGAGTGTGTTGGCCGACAATTTAGAGGTGACCAGAAGAAGGTCTTTTTGTTGGCATACTGAACTGAGGACTTCAGTAAAAGCAAAGACCATGAAGAAGTTTATTCCTGCAGTGGATACAGCAAATGTCAATGGTTGTGATGTGGGGAAAATAAATAAAGTGCATTTGAGCAACAGAAAGAGGCCAGAGCGCCTGTAGTGGAGTGAGCACGCGGGATGGTAGATACGTGTTAGGGTTAGAGATGTGAATGACAGGTGTAAATATTTAAAGGTCTTGTAGGTGACCAGGAAGAAAGGTTTAGATATTATTCTAAGTATAATGGGAAGCCAAATAGAGAATTTTTAAGTTAGTGAAATATGGTGCAATTTGACATTTCTCAAATGGATCAATTTAACTGCTTTGTGGAGCCTGGGAAGTAGAGGTGAATGTTAAATGAAAGGTGTTGGCATTAGGATTGTAAGAGCAGGTAGCCAGCTGAAGATGTGATGGTGGCTTGGACCACAAGGGTGTTAGGAAAGGAGGTGGAGGGCCAATACAAGGCAATAGGGAAGATAGCACTTATTCTAGGATTACATGTAGGAAGAAATGGAAAAAAGAGGACCTCCAAGCGGTTCAATTTTTAGGAATTTTAAAAAAAATAATTGTTATTAGTTTATTTTTTTATATTGTAAGGGTGGACACAATATACATGATTTTATTTATGTGGTGCTGAGGATCAATACCCCAGGGCCTCACACATGTGAGACGTGTGCTCTACCACTGAGCCTATAGCCCAGCCCCAATATTTAGAGATTTTTTGACTTGAGCAACTGAGTGAATTTATCATGGTATTAGCCAAAATAGTGGAGAAAAGGGACAAATAAATTTGATAGGAAAACTGAGTTCTGAATGAAACACATTGTTTTTAACTATGCTATAAAACTTTCCAAGTAAAAGATTTCAAGTAAGCAGGTAGGCTATGAGTCTCAATCACAGGAGAGAAAGTCAGGACTGGAAATATAATTTTATGTGTTTACTTGAAGCATATATATGATGGTTGGGATGGGAAACCTGCCTACTGCTAGATTATAAACACAGAGGAGAGCAGTGTTTTTCTGGCCAATATGGAAAGCTTAGAGATTCTAAAACTCATGTCTGCTGCATGGACCATTAAAAACTATTCAATGAAAAAGAACCTTTTGAAATAATTAAATAAGACTTTAAACGAAACTAATGAAAATAGCTATGAGGTTAGGATAAAGGGACAGAGAGACTCCTGGAAGTAATAACGTTATGAACTGAGGGATGGAGCTTGTGGCTCAGTGGTAAAAGCGGCTTGGCTTTATATGCGTGAGGCATCTGGGTTTGATCCTCAGACACCACACATAAATAAATAAATAAAATAAGGTAGAAAAGCACACCAAAATTTATTTTTATTTTATTTTTGTAATTAATTTATTTTTTATTCTATGTATAAGTTTCTTATAAATGACATCAGAATGCACTACATTTCATATTAATACTCTATAGAGCACATTTTTACATATCCTTGGTTACTATACAAAGTATATTACACATTGCGTGTCCTCATACATGCACTTAGGGTAATGATATCCATCTCATTCTACCATCTTTTTTTTTCTTCACCCTTTTCCCCCCTCTACTTCCTCCTTCCCCCATTGGCCATTCTAGTGTTACCTCTAATCCTCCTAGCTCGCCCGTCCCAAACCCACTGTGAATCAGCTTTCCTTATATTAGAGGAAAACATTTGGCATTTTGCATATTTTGGGATTGGCTAATTTCACTTAGCATTATATTCTCCAACTTTCATCCATTTACTTGCAAATGCCATGATTATTATTCTCCCTTTGGGTATAGAACAAGGAGTGGCATAGCTGGGTCATAAGGTGGTTCCATTCCCAGTTTTCCAAGGAATATCCATACTGCTTTCCATATTGGCCGCACGATTTTGCAGTCCCACCAGCAATGTATGGGTGTGCCCTTTTTCCCCATATCCTCTCCAACATTTATTGTTGTTTGTGTTCTTAATAGCTGCCATTCTGACTGGTGTGAGATGAAATCTTAGAATGGTTTTGATTTGCATTTCTCTAATAGCCAGAGATGTTGAATGTTTTTTCATGTATTTGTTGATTGATTGCATATCTTCTCTGAGAAGTGTCTTTTCAGTTCCTTGGCCTTGATTGGTTTATTTGGGTTTTTTTTGGTGTTAAGATTTTTGAGTTCTTTATATATTCTAGAGATTAATGCTCTTATCTGATGTGCATGTGGTAAAAATTTGTTCCCAATTAGTAGGCTCTGTATTCACCTCACTGATTGTTTCTTTTGCTGAGAAGAAGCTTTTTAGTTTGAATTTATCCCATTTATTGATTCTTGATATTAATTCTTATGCTACAAGAGTCTTATTAAGGAACTTGGGGCCTAATCCAACATGTTGGAGATTAGAGTTTACTTTTTCTTCAATTAGGAGTAGTGTCTCTGGTCTAATTTCTAGATCCTTGATCCACTTTGAGTTGAGTTTTGTGCATGGTGAGAGATAGAGGTTTAATTTCATTTTGTTAGATATGGATTTTTCAGTTTTTCCCAGCACCATTTGTTGAAGAGGCCATTTTTTTCTCCAATGTACATTTTTGGCGCCTTTATCTAATATAAGATAACTGAAATTATATGCGTTAGTCTCTGTGTCCTCTATTCTGTACTATTGGTCTACCAGTCTATTTTCGTGCCAATACCATGATGTTTTTGTTACTATTGCTCTTAAGTATATTTTAAGGTCTGGTATAGTGATGCCACCTGCTTCACTCTTTTTGCTAAGGATTGCCTTAGCTATTCTGGGTCTCTTATTTTTCCAGATGAATTTCATGACTGCTTTTTCTATTTCTATGAGGAATGTCATTGGGATTTTGATTGGAATTGCATTAAATCTGTATAGTGCTTTTGGTAGTACGGTCATTTTGACAATATTAATTCTACCTATCCAAGAGCAAGGTAGATCTTTCCCTCTTCTAAGGTCTTCTATAATTTCTTTCTTTAGTATTCTGTAGTTTTCGTTGTAGAGGTCTTTCACGTCATTGGTTAAGTTGATTCCCAAATATTTTATTTTTTATTTATTTGTTGAGATATGTTCCTGGTTATCCCTAGTTTTTTTCTAGTGTTTTTGAACATGAAGTGGTGCTGTATTTTGTCGAAAGCTTTTTCTGCATCTGATTGAGATAATTCAATATGGTTCTTATCTTTAAGTCTATTGATGTCAAATGAATTACATTTATTGATGTCGTTATGTTGAAAACCACCTTGCATCCCTGGATATGAACCCACTTGAGTCGTGGTGTAAAACTATATTTTTGATAATGTTTTTGTATCTGATTTGCCCAGAATTTTATTGAGAGTTCTTGCATCTATGTTCATTAGAGATATATGGTCTGAAGTTTTCTTTCTTTTGATGTCGTCTTTGCCTGGTTTTGGATCAGGGTGATATTGGCATCATACAATGAGTTTGGAAGTGCTCCCTCTTTTTTCTATCTCCTGAAATAAATGGAAGAGTATTGGTTAGTTAGTTTCTTCTTTAAAGGTTCCTTGTAGAACTAGGCTGTGTATCCATCTGGTCCTGGACTTTTCTTTGTTGGTAGTGCATCATGATGGCATCTTCCTATTTCATTCACTTGAAATCTGGTCTGTTTAAAATTGTTATATATCATCCTGATGATCAATTTGGGCAAATCTACGACTCTAGAAATTTGTCAATGCCTGTAGGATAGTATTTGTATTTTATATTGGAGTAACAAGTTTTCAAAATAATTTCGAATTAGCTCCTGTTGTTTCTGTAGTGTCTTGTTGTGAATATTTTCTTTTTCAATCACGTATGGGTTACGGTAAATATTGGACTTTTCTCTCTCCTTCTTTTTGTTAGCCTGAACTATGTGGTCTGTCAAATATTATTTATTTTTGAAAATAGAACCAACTTTTTGTTCTTGTCAATTTTTTTCAATCGTTTCTTTTGTGAGCCAAATTTCATTGATTTCATCTCTGATTGTAATTATGTTCTGTTTTCTACCCACTTTTGGTGTTGGAATTGTTCTTCTTTATTCTAGAAACTTTGAGAATGTAATATATTAAGTCATTTAATTTGCTGACTTTTTCTTCTTATGAGTAAAAAAACAAAAAAAAAAAACAAAAAAGAACAACTCAAATTGCAATTGAACTCTTCATTCTTAGAACCTGCCATTCCATTAGTGACCTCACAGGAGATTTCTGATATGTTGTGTCTGTGTTCTCATTCACCTCTAAAGAATTTTTAAATCTCATCTTTGATGTCATCTGCAACCCAATGTTCATCTACAGTTAGCATATTATATTAGTCTCCAGGTTGTTGGGAGTAGCTTTTATTCTTTATTTTTCATTGATTTCTAATTTTCATTCATTATTGTCTGATAGAATGCAGTGGCTAGTATCTCTATTTTTTTAATATTTGATAAGAGTTGGTTTGTGGCATAAATATCATGGTCATATTTTTAGAGAAGGATCCAATGTTGCTGCTGAGATGGAAAGTGTATTTGGCAATTCCTTTGGTTTGAAAACTCTGTTCATTCCTCTATCCCCAATTTACTCTTAGATTTGGTCTTATTGCTTCTGTCCCATAATTTTTGGAAGTTTCTGTTCATGGTTTCTTTACTATCGTCACTGTGTGGGTCAACTTTATTTTCAAGATTAGATACTTTGTCATCATTATCTTGAATTTTCTTTCTTCCAGCTTTGATCTAGTCTGTTGGTGATGCTTTCTTATTGTGTTTTGTTATTTTGTATATTGTTTCCTTCATTTCAAGGATTTCTGATTTTTTTTTCCAGAGTATTCTATCTTATTTATTGAAGTAATATTTTTTTAAATATATTAATATTATTTTCTTTAGTTGGGTACACAAATCATTTATTTGTACGTGGTGCTGAGGATTGAACCTGGGGCCAGTGCATAATTCTAGGTGAGCGCTTCTTACCGCTGAGCCACAAACCCCTGCCCATTGAAGTAATATTTTTACCTAACTTGTATTTGCACTTCTTATATCTTTAGTTGTAGTCGAGCACTTTGTTGCCTGTATTTGCTCATTTAAGTCATTCATTAATTACTAAAGATCATTGTAATTATGAACCCTTCTGAACTCCTTCTCTGACATTTCATCTAAACTTTGATGAGCATGGGTTCTGGATATTGTAGTATCCTGGTTTGTTTGGGGGTACTTTCCTCCACTTGTTTTTTTCATTATTGTCTATTTTCCTTCCTTTCTTGCAGTGTGGATCTGTGATTATTACAGTTTCCAACCCTGTACTCCTTCTTCGTAATATCAGTGCAGGTTGTCTGTTGCCCTCCACCTTAATGTTGGGGCTTCTCTGAACCTGCAGGTGTACCTCGTTGTATGCTACTGCAAATAACGGTCGGTAATACCATTTCTGGATATGGCAGTAGCGGAGGTAACTCAAGGTGCCCCTAAGATGAATGCACTGTTCCTTTCAGAGATGGGGACTGAAAGGGTGGCCCTTACTAATGTCATTGGGATGCCCTTTGCTCTGATATGCGGCTGCTTTTAGGTTTCTGTCCTGTTCTCACAAAGGTAGGGGCTACTGCGTGGGAGGAAGGCTATGGCTATGTCTGCATTGATCTCATGATGGAAGTGGGGTTATGGCTTGTTCTCCCAGGTGGATAGTGGGGGGTAGTGGACTCTGGACTTACCCTGAGGCCAGTCCCATGCAGGTTTGGTGTGGGCCTGAACTGGTTTGAATCTGAGCTCTGTTGGTTGGAAGAGGGGGCCCCCTGTTAGGTTCCTTTTGAGAGGACCTAAGGCCTGCCCTGTGAGCTCTGTGGGTGTCGGCTTGGGCTGACCCTGGGCCCGACCTGTGCTCTGGAGCAGAGGGTCAAGTGCGGACCTGACCTGGGCCTATTCCACGACTCAAGTGGAGGTCCTCTGCGAGCTGTCCTTGTGGCCCTCCTGTCCACTCACACGGAGTTCGGTGGGGACTGTCATTAGAGCCACTCGTGCTCAATTGTGGAGGTTGCGCGGGGACTGACCTGAGCCATGGCCACACTCAAGTGTGAGGTCAGGCGGGACTGCAAAATATATTTTTTTTTAAAAAGTTATTGAACTGAATGTTTGTGTCTCCCTAAATTCATAAGTTGACACCTAACCTTCACACGTGGCTCTAATTGGAGGAGGGGACTTCAAAGGAGTAATTAAAGTTATATGAAGTCATCAGAATGGGTCCCCTTGATCTGGGATACGGGACATAATTCCTTTATAAGAGATAGAGACACCGAGCGTATTGTTCTGTGCTAACCTTCCCAATCACTGTCCTGAGCCAAAAGGACCATAAGGAAGCCAGGAAAGAAAACCCCTCACCAGAAATGGAAATTGGTAAGAACCTTGATCTTGGACTGTCCTACCACAACTGTCCCTAGAAAATACTTTTGTGTTGTTTAAGCCACCCCCATTCTACTGTTTATGGCCGACTGCCTCCCTGAGAAGAGAATCATACACGAAACAAGGGCCTGGGTCCCTCTGCATATATTTAAAAGCTCACTGAATAATATGGGTGGCCTAGATCTTTGGGGCATGAGGGGTATTGGAGGCAAAGTGTTTGGGTCAGCATAAGTCACTGATATTATTGGCCAGTCTACTTTCGTAATAAATGCAGGACCCAATGAAAGGGTATGTCCTTGGATAAAAAGGGAAACTAGGAAGGGAGAAAACCAACGGAGGATGCAGTGGTGCAGATGTGTGTATCCAGCAACTAAGGAGGCTGAGGCAGGAAGATGGGGAATTTTGAAGGCCCAGCTTGGGCAAATTTAGTTGAAATCCTCTCTCAAACAGTTAAAAAAATAAAAAGGATAGGTGATGTAGCACAGTTTGTCAGAGCACCCAGGGATTGAATCCCTGAGTACCACCAAAATAGAAATTAAAAATAAAAAGAAAGACAATTCATCCTTCAGTATACAGAAGAAAAAAGGCATTGGCGTAGGGCGATGGATAGAAAGTTTTAAAGGAAAAAAACTGTCTACTATAAAAATTCCTTTCATGGATTTGACATAATTGAGAATTATTTTTGTGGTCCTCAGGTAACCATAATGCATCAAGGTATTGTAAGCTTGAAATAGAGAGATCCTCAGGCACAGAGTAAAACTAACACAGATCTTCCTTCTTTTTTTACAAAAATATTTATTTGTTAATGCTTTACGTTTTGTACACAATGCAATTTTATATTACGTGGTGCTTGAGGAAATCGAACCCGGGCCGCGTGCGTCGCTAGGCAAGCGCTCTCTACCGCAGAGAGCCACAACCCCATCCCCAGATCTTCCTTAAACACACTAACTTATTTCTTCTCAAGCCTCAAAGAATTCCTACAAATAAAAATCCAAGCAAACTTTAAAATACATTTAAGGAAACAAGTACTTTGAACAAGGGATAGCCACACAACAACAACAAACAAAACTAGAACTGTTAAACTTATTCCCAGATCTGGAGATTACTGAATACAAAATAAAGATGTTAGTTGATGAAAGACTAAACGGAGGAAATAAAATTTGAAAAAGAAATAAGGTGATTCCACTAACGCTGAGCAAATAGATTGGGGAAACAGGTAAATGGAATTCCCAGGATAAAAAGGATGTAAGAGGTTTTGCCAACAAGTATTTATTGAACAGATTATGCTGTGGGTGACCGACACTCTCCCAGTGTTGGGTTTACCACAGCAAACAAAAGAAACACTATTAGTTAACATTGAGCTTACCAACCTAGACAGAGAAATAAAGTGTAAAACATAGTGGAAGGAAGTTAGAATTGCATGAAAGTAGGGATAGGTTTGTAGTGCCCCAGTCGGTAGAACGCGGTTTTGCTTAGCACATATGAGGGCACTGGGTTTGATCCTCAGCACCACATAAAAATAAAATAAATAAAATAAAGGTATATGTGTCCAACTACAACTGAAAAAAGAGACAAAGAATTGATAAAGTAGAAGATAAGTTGAAAGTAAGAGGCAGTATGCATAGGGGACATGGAGTAGCAGCTGCCTAAAAAATACAAAGACCTGGAGGAAACCGTGACAGGGTGAAGGGAAGGGATGGAGTAAGACGAAAATGACAGCGATGTAGATATTTACAAGAGAAGATAATGGAATGTGAAACACAAATTCCTTAAGAGTTAATTGGTTTGGCAATTTTGATGGAATGTCTCAAATTGATTCAGATTCCATCTTACAGTAGTAAGAGGTTTTAAAGTTAAGCCAGAGAGAAAAGACATCACAAACAAAGGAAATGACAATGCCACTGAACTGACATGGGACATTCTACACTCATAGGCGGATGGGACCCATGAGAGGCAGAATAGTGTCCTCAGAATGCTGAGTATAGCAAACAACTGGGAGACCTAGAATGTACCACTCAGAAAATTCATCTTTCAAAAGTATGAAGATATAATTACAAAGACATTTCAGTACAAAAACAAAATGGACTTTACCCCCCTCCAAAAAAACCCAAACAAAATATCCTTTTGCCCAAAACAATTTTCTAAAAGGATACCATAAGAAGGAATTTGATCCTAAAAGATGGATTTAGATGCAAGACAAAATAGATCGCAGAAAAGATTAAAAATAAGCAATATAGGAACATATATAAACAAATATTGATTGCACAACAACAACTAATTGCTGGCTTAACGTGAATCGAAGTTCTAATTACCACACAACGAAGAACATAGGGTCATTATTGCATAATAAGAAGCAGGGAAGATGACTTGCTCAGTCAAACATTCCAAACTATTTGATGTTTCTTTAAAGTGAAGAGGTTAAAGACTAACTTTATATTCCAATTAGTTAATGTGTCTACCTTATATTCTAGTGATGAGATTAGAATAATAAATAATAGGTACAAACGAGTGGAAGGGGGGTGAAGAATTAAAAAAAAATGAGAAGAAATAGCTACCAATCAGTTTAAATATAGTAGAAAAGACGGGAAAAAGGAATGGATTCAAATAAAAACATTGGTTCTTAGAAATGCCTAATTAAAATATGATAATCACTCTCTCTTCTCTCTCTCCTCCTTTTTTCTAATTTGGTTTACTCTGGGGATTGAACTCAGAGGCACCAGACCACTGGGCCATCTTGCCCCAGCCATTTTTTGTATTTTTAATTAGAGACAGGGTCCTTATCTGAGTTGTCTAAGTGCCTCTCCATTGCAGAGGCCCTTGGCTTTGGGACTATGCGATCCTCCTGCCTCAGTCCTTCCCAAGTGCAGAGGATTACCTGGCGTGTTGTCCACTGCACCCGTGCTTAAAATCGAGATGATAAACTCTTAAATATTTTTTTTTAGTTGTAGATAGACACAATACCTTTTTGTTTGTTTAACGAGATTTTTACCTGCGAGGCTGGATGAGGATTCGAACTCAATGCCTCACTGATGTGCTAGGCAAGCACTCTGCCCCTGAGCCTACAACCCCAGCCCCTAAAATTGACAAAAACTCTTAATATATATATAAGTATTTAGTTTCTTTTAAGGAGCTTTATTTTAAGTCAGGCATGTGTGGCACACCCTGTAAATCCCAGCGGCCTAGGGAGCCTGAGTAGAGGTGATGTTCGTGAATTTCCAAGCTGGCCTCTACGCAAACTGCAAGGTGCTAAGCAAACTCAGTGAAAACTCTGTCTCTAAATAAAACACAAAAATAAGAGCTGAGGAATTTGGCCTCAGTGGTTGAGTTTACACCATCCTCGCGTACCCCCCCCCCCAATAAAAAAAAAGAAACTCTATTTTTCATTGTGGTGTTAGAGTGCCAGTGCCTCACACGATGCTAGGCAGAGCCCTCCTACCACCTGAGCCAGGGGGGGGGAAAAAAAAAAACAGACCCCTGAGGCACAAAGTATTTATGTCTTTAGTACAATTCTTTTTTAGTTTGTTTTTTATGAATAAGGATTGAAACCCAGAGCCGGGCTGCAGTGTGCGCATGCCTTGTTAATCCCAGCACTTTGGTGAGGCTGAGGCCAGAATGGATTGCGTGTTCAAAAGACCAGCCTCAGCAAATGGTGATGGTACTTAGCAACTCAGTGAGGACCCTGTCTCTAATTAAAATACAGAAAAAAAGGGCTGGGGATATGGCCTAGCCGGTGATATCTCGAGTGTCCCTGAGTTGAATCCCCAGTACCAATTTAAAACCAAAAAAAAAAAAAAAAAAAAATAGGATTTTGAACTCAGGGGTGACTTTACATGCTGAGCCTACATCCCAGTCCTTTTTATTTGTTATTTATTGACAGACGTCTTGCTTAAATTGGCTCGGGGATTCATAGGTGTGGTCAACTACCACGCCCAAAGTGAATCATTAAGTTTTTTGTTTAACATAAATACCAAAAAGAAAAGGAAAAAAAACCCCTCAAACAACAGATTTTGCTCATAAATGATTATGAATTTCTTGTCAGAAACCCCTAATAAGTAAGAAACGAACAGGGAAAACAAACAATACATTAAGTGTAATGAGAAAGGATTTATGCTACCCTGTGAATTCTACATCCAGCAAAAGGAAAAATACTTTACTTGCATTTAAATTCAGGCAAAATAATGAATTTCAGTCAGATGAAGAAAGAAGCAAACGCATATTTGTCACTATCAAAATCTACTCTAAAAGAAATACTGAAATTTGGAGTTCTTTGGACTAAAGGGAAGTAACAACCTTGGGAGAGCCTATTGGGATTTCAAGAAGTTAAAGAAGATGCAACAAAAATGTTCATTTATTTGGGGATAAACAGGATAGACTTTTTCTCTTTCTGAAAGTTCTTTAAAATGCCTGGGATGGTTGAAAGCAAGCAAGAAGTATGACATTGTCTCGTGTAGGGTTCAGTGTTGTAGAAAATGGACAACTGTAACAAAAAGGGGGAAATCATGGAAGTGCAAATGTTGGTTAGAAAAGGAATCCATCTTTATTAAGAGATGGCAGCATATTGCAATATTAGTTTCCTAAATAGATTGAGGAAGGTGCCATATATTGTCTAATCCCTACAGCAACCTGCTGAAATGCAAAAGGACTCAGTAACAGATGCAGCCTCTTAGTGATTCTTTGAATCAAGTAGGCATGAAAAACCAGCAAACGATGCAGGATCCACTGGAATTCTTTTCCAGCACACATGTGGACACACACTAAGACAAAACCTATAATAATTTATCAAGCAAACCGTTCAACAATGTAAAAGGAATATGTCATCATCGAAGTAGATTCTGTCCACTCATAACTGAAAGCAGATGCATTTGTAAGCCTGTCCATATGTGGTCAATAGAACATTTGCGCAAAGGATGCTTTTCTTGAAAGGATAGTTTCTCTAAACACATGGTTCTGAAATTATTATCTGGTCCCCATGCCAAAAACAAACACCAAATATTACGCACCTTAACCCTCACCCTAAATACTTCATTCAAAAAATTAATTAAGCCAGGTTGTGGAGTGGGCACTTGCCTATAATCCCAGTGGCTTCAGGAGCTCGAGGCATGGAGGATCTTGAGTTCAAAGTCAGCCTTAGCAATGGTGAAGCACTAAGCAACTCAGTGGAAGGACCCTATCTCAAATAAAATACAAAATAGAGCCTTGGGGATGTAGCTCAGTGGTTGAGTGCCTCTGAGTGTCAATCCCAAGTACAAAAAAAAAAAAAAACTTAAGAGTATATCATGGAAATAAAAATCTAAAATTATAATCTTCGCAAGAAGAATAAGAAGATAACATAGGAAAAAATTTGAGAATTTACAGCCAAACAAAGAGTTCTTAGACACCAAAAGCGATGAAACAGAAAGGGTTGGTGGGGAATCTATGATAATTTGGACTTGATCAAAATCAAAAACCTTTGCTTCCCAAAAGAACAGTTATAAAAATGAAATGACAGGCTATAGACTGGAAGAAATAATATTTGAAAAATGTATGTCCTGAGAAAGGAACTTGTATTTACAAAAAAATACAAAGAATGTTCAAAACACAGTTGATATGGAAAACCAGCCAGCCCTGTTTTTAAAGGAAACGGGCAAAGAATCTGAAACAGACATTATCTGAAAGTATGATAATAAGATGGCAAACAAGTGCATGAAAAGATGCTCAACATCCCATTAGTTCATTAGAGAAATGCAAATTGAAATCATAATTAAGATACCAATATATACAGTTGTAGAATGGCTGAAATACAAAAACAAAATCCAACAATACTAAGTTAATGGAGAAGACACAAGTCTCCTGGAATTCTCATTCATTATTGGTGGGAATGAAAAATGACACCATCCTCCCTTGGGAAAAGTGTTATTGGTAATTTTCTAGGATAAAGATAAACATACATACCCCAGCCTATATAAGTTCCCCCCCCCCCCCCCCCCCCCCCCCCCCCCCCCCCCCCCATATCTCATTCTTATGTATTTATCCGAGAGAAAAATAAAATGTGATCTTTTCATTCAAAAAAACTAGCACAATGGGGGTAGATCAATTACAATTCACAATCAGCCAAATTTTGGAATCTAGCCTTGGTATACCATCAACAGATTTGAAATAAAGAAAATGTGATAAATATACACAATAGAGTTTTTATTTGGCTCATAAGGAAGGGGATTGAAATCATGTCACTTGATAGGGAAAGTGGATGGAACATGTGAGCAATTATGTGAAGATGGAAAAAGCCAAACTCAGAAGTGTCCCAGTGGCATATGTTTTCTCTGAAACTGTCAGATGCAAGAAAGGAAAAAAGGAAAAGAAGGATGGTGGGTAGGGAGCTGGGTTGGGGGGGAGAAGTCTCAAGAAAATAAAAAATGAGGGTCAGGAGAGTAAAAGGGGCCAGGGGGAGGGGAGGGGAGTGAGGGCTGAGGACAAGGGGAAATACTAGGGAACAATATTGACTAGATTGTGCTGTTATATTGTGTAGCACATGTGAGTGCGTGTGTGGTGCTGAATCTTACTATTTATTAGAATGCATTCGTTAATGCACCAATAAAATTATGGAAAGATGAAATGGATGATATTTTGAGGTGTGTTGTGTGCGTGTTATGTGTGTGTTTGTGCATTGTGTAGCTGTACATAGCTGTGGGCATATGTTTTTCTTTGCATCTTTGTGCATTGCACACAATGAAGAACAAAAAAAAAAAAAACTACACAACAAATAGAGTGGTATAATATGGTCATTTTCTTTCCCTGGTAACACTGGTAAAAGTTTGCATATGCACATTTTTCCAAGGCTAATCAAAGCCTTCAAAGGCATGAGGGTCCCACTGCTTCTTTGCCAAACTTGGGCTTGATGCTCTTTGTGAGATCTCAGGTCCAGCCTAACTCAGTGTATTATGCATGTCACCATACCCCCAGTTCAGTCACATTTTTGGCAGAAGGATGAAGACCTTTAAAAGACAACTCTCTGAAATGTAATCTCTCAAATGAAGATGGCTGATCTTTCACTTCTCACTGAGAGATATTGAGCCTAACTTCAGGTTTGACATTCTGCCTCCAAAGTGATAAAAATATAAGAGAAAACCAGGCATTTTATTTTGAAAACATGAAGGTAAGAGGTTGTATCCACTTAGATATATAAAAGAGATTTTCGTCTTTGGCAGTATTGTTAGTAAAGTAGCCTGTGATGACCATTCTGGCTCAAAAGATCTGTTCAAACAATAAAATTGTTTTATTATCCCTTCTACCCAAGACAAAACAAAACAAAGAAAAACAAACAAACAAACCCCCCAAAACCCCACAAAACTTGCTATATGGGGCATGACGTATTATGGTTCAGTGGCAGAGCATTTACCTAGCACAGGTGAGGTCCTGGGTGCCATCCCCTGGCACTGCAAACAAACAAACAAAAAAACCACCCCGCTAAAAAACCACCAAAGCTTGTCCCAAGTTTCTTACCAGTACACAGGGCATGGATAAGCCATCTACATGTGGGTGCAGCCAACCCACCTTGCCTGCATCAATGGAACCCCTGCTGTGCGCATCCATGGTTCTTCCAGAATGGCAGTGTTCTTCCCTGCTTTCCCAGCCTTGTGGGGCATGGTGAGATGCTGATTGGGGCACGTGAAAAACAATGCTCCTTCTATGGCATTTCTTTTTAAGAAGATGGAAAAAAAAGCTGCTTTTGCCAGTTTAACTTCCTGTGGAGTCCCCTGGGGTTTTTGTCCATGTCCTTGGGTTATAAGCCTCTTGTCAACAAGCAAGTTCTGCATTCTGGCTGCGGGACGTCCTGACTCGGCCATGTGTCACCTATGGGAATGTTGAGTAATCTGGAGGACCAGGAGCTTGTTAGAGGACCTTGGCTATCAGACAGACCAGGCCAAAGTAGTAGAAGGAGAGACAATGTGAGAGCAAACAAGCTGAAGAGTGGAGGGACAGCCAACACCCAAGTTAAAAGGCGCGCTGATGAGCCATGCCATGCCTTGTGGACAGCAAGGCCTTCCTGAGACCCCCAGAGGTGTCCTGCATGTGTTACGCATCGACCTTAGGACTTGTGGTACCTGTCCGATGCTTACCTTCCGGCGGCTTCTTACCATCACCAAGGATAGTGACCAGGGCATGCTATGGGGACCATCAGATTCATCCAAAGAATGAGGTTTTAGAGAGGACCGGGGATGTTCTGCACTTACCATCTTCAGGACTGTTCCACTGCCACCTTTGCCACCATTGAGGGGCATGGCGGCCGTAGGATTTACCTGGCCAAACTCTCCATGCTCAATGGCCGTCAGGACTTACATACTGGTCCAGGAAGGTATGGCTCACTTGCGGGGAACTGAAGACCCTGTTGACTCTACACTAGGACTGGTTACTATTGCATTTACATATACGTTCTAAACAGGAAACACCCACTAAAAATTCTAGGCAACAACAACGAACTAACAAACTCCCAAACAACAAATCCAAAAACAAAACCAAGAACAAAACATAAAAAACAAAAAAAACCAAAATCAAAAAAACCAATATCCAAAGACCACAACCAACCAAACTACCAATCACCAAACGCACTACTCTGGGAGTCTGGACAGTGTCACCGACCAAGAGCTTCCTGTCACTTATGGGACAAAAACCAGGCCCTAACAGCCACCTTCTTATATAACTGCTGATTTGAAATTTCATGTGGGGGGCAAGGGGCGAGCTCCTTGTGAGGTCAGCCAGAAGCTAGAAACTGGGGCCCCAGTCATGCCTGGGACATAACCACCCCGTTGCCATCTCCCTTTTTGAAGGCTCCAGTAATTTTTTTCATTTTCTGAATAAGCAATAATACGACAAGCTCTTCATATATATAATTTTGCTTCAGTGGGTTATGGAGATTGATATTTATTGTTTAGAAATAAAATTTGTTAACAATAAAAAAACACTTGTACATGAGTGTTTAAATTGTTATTTTATAATTGCTCTATAGTATAAAGAGAAGATCCCTCCATCTACAATGGGATAAATAAGCCATGGGTATGTCCATTACAAGAGAACTACTAATTCCAACATTATGAGGTAATGGAATTGTTGATGTACAAACTGCATACAAGGATCTCCAAAGATAGTGCTCTCGAATGGGACAGGAGCGGCAGTAACCTGAAAACCTTAATTCTTTACATACCATTTCAGTGAAATTCTGGAAAAAGGCATAACTATTTAGTGATAGGCAGGAGGAGGTTAAGGGTAAGAGAAAAGCATGACTACAAAAAGATGTTGTGAGCGAAAATTTGGGGGAAGTTATCAAATTTTTTCTGTGTCCTCGTTGTGGTAGTGGTTACCATGTGTACTGTATATTTGTCAAATCTCCATAGAACTTGTATGGCAAAAAGTGCAGTTTTAAGTGAACATAAATTTAAAAATAAAAGTTCTACTTAAACAAGAAGTTTTTTTAAAAATATTTATTTTATTTACTTTAGTTGTTAACACAATGCAATGAATTTATGTTTACGTGGTGCAGAGGTATCGAACCCGGGCCGTGCACGTGAGATGGCAAGCGCTCTGCCGCTGAGCCACAACCCCAGCCCATATTAAAAAGTTTTAATAAGTAAACAAAAAAAACCTCATGAGGTATTGGGTAGGAAAAAGATTGGAAATTAAAAAAGAACCAATAAATCGACGTTGGGAGCGTTTCTAGTTTTTCTGAGGATTTATAGAGAAGACTTCTGAGGAAGTACTATAAAGCTGAACTATGAGGATGAAAGGAGGACTTAGGCGTTTTAAAAGGGTTTGAGTGGTTAGGATATATAGCTTATTAGAAGTACAGTCAGTCCCTCCATATTCTGTGGGCTCTGCATCACCATAGATTTCCTCATCTCACCATGGATAAAAAAATATTTTTTAAAAATTTTACAAGTACTACCAGGCATGGTGTCTCCACACCTGCAATCCAGTGGCTTTCAGGACGGTTGAGACTGGAGAATCATGAGTTCAAAAGCCAGCTTCATGGTAACAACCGAGATGCTTAAGCAACTCAGTGAGGGACCCTTGTCTTTAAATAAAATAACAAAATAGAGCACAGTGGTTGAGTGCCTCCTGAGTTTAATTCCTGGTACCATAAAAAGAAAAAAAAAATTGTTTTTACCGTGTACTGAACATGTACCAGACATTTTTTCCTTTCATTATTTCCTAAACAACACTCATTATAACAACAATTTACATAGCATATATGTTGTATTTGGGTATATAAGTAATCTTAGAGATGATTTAAAATATGTAGGAGGATATGTATAGGCTATATATTAACAGGCATGTCATTTTATAATAAGTGGCTTGAGCATTAACTTTGATTTTTGGTTATCAGTGGGGTGCTGGAACCAATCCTCCATGGATAGAGCAGGGCATATTGTATTTGAACAAGGCAAAGGAGCATTTTTTAGTTTCTTAAAAGCTGAGAGAAGAGAAATCCCATTGTGGACATAGCCCCTACGAGATATAGAGACAAGAACAATGAGAGGTGAGGCTTAAGACAAGGTGACCACGTCTGAAAGGACTAATGACCATGCAATGATTTTATACCCCCTTCTATTCAAGAAACAATGGAAGCTTTTGCTAGAGAGCAACAAGTAACAAGATTAGATTGGCTAATAGTACTTTAAGAACAGAGTTGTAGTTTAGTAACTCCTTTGGAAACGGGCAGTATGGAGACTTCCTCAAAAGACTTAGGAATGGAACCATCATATGACCCAGCTATCCTACTACCTCAAGTATTTATCCCAAAGAAGTAAGTCCAGAATACTAGTAGGTAATATAGGCCATACCAATTGTTTTTAGCAGCACAATTCACAATAAGGACCAGGTTAGGGAACCAAACTTGGGTACCTGTCAACAGACAAGGATATAGTATAAAGAAAATGTGGTATATTTACACAATGGAGTTTCTTACTCAGCCATAAAAAGGAGAATAAAATTATGCATTTTGCTGGTAAATGACAATGGAACTGGAGAACATGCTGATGTAACGTTGGGAATACAGCCTAGACTCAGAAAGTCAAGCACGGAGAAATGTTTTTATCTCATACGTGGAAAGCTAGATGAGAAAAAACGAACAACAAAACTGGGTATCTGGCTATGCAAGTCCAGGGCAGGGAAGCTCTTGTAGCCACATTCATGACTTTCTAAACACCTCAGTTTGATGATATATCTTTTTCAATTTTTTAATTTCCAATGCAAAATCCTGGAAATTGTTTTCTTTGTGACTATTTTCTCTGATCCATGGCTAGGCAGCATTGACCAATTTTTTTTTACTCATGATGTTGACTATATATGTTGATCTATACATAGATAGTGTAATATGTATACATGTATATTTATCAAGCAGTAATTTTTACTTAGTGAATTATAATCATTGGTACACACTTATCTCTCCATAAACAGGCTGTAAATTTCCCCACAGACTCTAGACTTACTTAATAAATACTATGTGGAATAAAGAAATTAAAATGGAAAAAAAAAAAAGATAGTATAGCAGTCTTGTAGGAATAAAGCCTTTAGCCATAGTGCACTGCATTAAATTCAATGTTCATAATTGAATTTGAAATTATGTCAAGAATACAAGTACAAAAAAATGTTGGCAAGGATGTGGGGAAAATTTACACTCAAACCTGTGTTTGGATTGCAAATTGGTGTGCATGACCACTCTGCGTAACAGCAGAATATTGAGATTCTTCCCAGAAAACATGGAATGGAACTAACCATTTGACCCAGTTTTCCCACTCCTCAATTTATACCCAAAGGACTTAAAATCAGCATATTATAGTTGCATTAATGGTTGTTGCCTGAATTGATGGCCGTGTTGGAGCAACAAAGGCCAACGGGAATAAGTTCAGAGGCAGACTGCGAAACAAAACAGGCTCTTTTATTCTGCCAGCTTCTCTCTCCGGCTCCCAACAATACCCCTACACGCCGGTCCCACGGCACCTCCAAACAACCACAAATATGGGCCCGACGATGAACCCACAATTCCCCCGTGCCAAGTCTCGCGAGATCAATGCTAAATCTGGCTGCCGACCCGATTCCACAATGCCCAGGCCAGTCTCACGTAGACCATGCAAATGGCACTGGACCGTATCCACAAATGTTCTCCGGCAAGATCTCACGGAGGGACCATGGAAGGTCTGGTAATGCTTAAGGCTCACAAGCTAACCGCAAATCTTAGCTATCTCCTTTATTAGGGCTCCTAGCACATTATCAACCATGAATGTTTTATAGCAGACTCCAGATCACAATAAGCTAAAGCTATGGAACCAATTCTAGGTGGCATTCAATAGAATGAATTGTGTTTACAGGCTGATTTGAAAATTAAGTTTCAGGCTGACCCCCACTTTGCTCAGATATCTCATCTTGCACAGAATTGCCCTCCTTTTCTGCATGAAGTCCACTCATCATAGAAGACATTTCCACCCTCACCCACTTTATACCCTGAACACAATGTCCCTTTAAAACCTATGGAGCTAACGCAAGCTTGCTTCCTGAGTGTGTAGCAAAAAAGTGCAAATTCCTGAGAACTTGATTGCTTTTCCACTTTATGGACATGTGTTCTTATAATTGTACATCTCTCTCTTCATCCAACTTCTTTGTATTTTTTTAATGTTTTTTAAGCTGTCTCTGTGACCAATCATTCAGTGTCCGTAGGGCTTCAAAAAAATTTTTGCTTCCTGATCCTTGGGGTCTAGCTCAGATATAAAATTTTTGTCTTTGTTTCAAAAAGACCCAAAAATCAATAAGTACTTTATTTTTTTATTTTTTGATTTTTTTTGAGCCGGGCAGAATTTTGGAATAGCATCTTAAACAAATGTGATAAATAAATTGTCGGTATGTATGACAAAAGGGAGAAAATATGGCAATTGTGCCCAGTAAATGGAAGGAAACTGGAGACCTGTCCATGCTAATTTAAATAACCAATTCCCTCAAACACCAAAGGCCCTGAATATTCCCTCTGATATGGGGAATGCTGACTCACAATAGGTGGGCGGTTGGGAACAGAGGAGTGTGAGGTTCAGGTGGTGGGGGTGGGGTGGGGGGTGGGAGAGGGACGGTGGAAATGGGAAAGACAGTAGATAAAGCAATCAGACATAACATTCCTATGTTCCTGTAATCAATACATGACCAGTGGTGTAACTCCATAGCCTGGTACAACCACAAAAATGAGGAGTTATACTCCTTGGTATGTGATGATATGTCAAAATAACATTTCTACTCTCATGTCTAAACTAAAAAGGAAAAATAAAAAAAATTTAAAAATGAGAAAAAAAGTGGGGTTTCAGTTAAAACAGAGAGAAGTCAGTAGAGTTATAAAGTGAGGGGACTAAGGGGGTGGAAGGAGGAGAAGAAAAGGGGAAGAAACTGAGAAATGAGTTTTGATCCAAATTATGCAATATGCAAGCATGATACTATCTCCACAATTTCATTCCTATTTTGTATATTACTATAACATACCAGTTTAAGAATATAATATTGACTAGATGGAAGGACCAATAGAGTAGAGGAAGGAAGTGAGGGGTGATGGGGAGGGGGGGGTGGGGGAGTAAAAGAGAGGGAAAGTAGGAGCTGTAGAGAAATCCATTGCGTAATTGGCTTTTTCTCAGCTTTTAAGAACTAAAAATGCTCCTTTGCCTTGTCAAATACAAATTGCACTTTCATCTATCCATGGAGGTCTTGGTTTCTAGGACCCCACTGATACCATAAATTCAAAGGTTGCTTCAAGCCCAATTCATATAAAAGGACCATGCTGTTAATATATAACCCCTTATACATATCCCTCCTACATATTTAAATCCAGTCTCTAGATTTACATTATATACCTAATGCAACAATAAATTGCTATGTAAAATTGTTGTCATACTTGTGTTGTTTAGGAAGATAATGATAATTGGGGATTGAAAATGAAAAAGACTATGTTTGAGAATATGTCAAAAATGAACCCCCACTAATATGCATAAACTATAATGCAGTAAGTATATAAGAAATAAAAGGATTGCTAATGTTGAAGAATTATTGGATTTTATGTATGAGTTCGAAATTGGAAGAATCTGTTGATGTATGCAATGACGCTCAAATTAAAGAAATAAGGACCTGGGAACGTAATTCCATTTATAGGCTGCATTCCACACCCTTCTTCTGGTGCCTGTTACTAATAAATCCCTATGCATGAAATGAAAATTTAAAAATGAAATTTTGGTTTGAAATGAAAAGTTCTTCTGCTAACCTAAAACTAGTGGGACTCACACCAAAGGTTGACTACGAAGCTGACTGTCCAATCAAGGATCTAATGACCTTTAATGACTTCTCTGTCTATATCTTGTCTAACATATAAATATGTAATTCATCTTCAAATTTCTAGAAAATGTCCTATATCAGGAATTAATTGGACTTTTAAAGTATTTTTTCTCTTGCACCGCATGGCAAGATATAAAATAAAATATTCGACACATTTATTAATAATAAAGATTTTAGCAAAATTTCTGGATACAAGAATCCATGCTTAAATACTAATTACCTTCCTGAATATCATTCCAATTAAACCATTAAATCAAAATAAATTTTAGAAGTTCGCCACTTTATAATAGTAATACCATTAAGAATTTGGAAATACAATGACAAAAGATATGCAAGATCATTATTGAAGAGGAATTATAAAAATTTATTGAAAGTAATATTTGGTTCCCTAGGACATACCCTAAAAATAAATTACACAAACTTGGTGGCTTAAAGACAACAGAATTGTATTCTCTCACAGTTGTGGATTACCAAAAGTACAAGATCAAAGATTAAAATAAAAAAAAAAGATAAAGCTCTCAAGCAGGGGCCATACTCCCTTCTGGAGGGATCTAGGGGAGCGTGACTTCCATTCCTCTTCTGAGCCTCTGGGTCAACTCTAGGTCTTCTTTGAACTTGCAGTTACATAGAACTCTAATCTCTGTCTCCATCTTCATAATGTGTCCTTGTTCCTTCTTGTCTGCATGTCTTTAATCTGCTATCTCTACAACATGTTGTCTTAGGTTTTTAAGAGTTCCAGGTTTATATCATCTTGAAAATTCCTTCATTTGTATCGGCAACATACCTTACATTTTCAAGTAAGGTTATATTGTATTCCCAAGGGCGGTCAAGAACATGGACATATCTCTTGGGGCCACCATTCAATTATATTACCTGCAGTGGAAGAAACATACTAGAAGGAGGGGATGGTGCCATTTTCATCTTTATCGAACACAATATTATTCAGATGTTAATTCCCTTGCTAAGCTGATTTTCCCTAATGATTTAATTTTAAAAGATGAGAAAACACTACTGAGTGAAATATGTAACCAACTAGAAATCAAGACTAATTTGAAAAATGACATTAAAATGTGACCCACAGCGCCACAATTGCATTAAAGACAAACACATTTGTTGTAAACCCGATATTATGGAAAATGTGACATTGTAGGGTTAAATTTGTGAAAGGTATGAATGCTTATTAATAACAATGCCTCCTGCACCAGTAGGTTATCTATGGCTGAAAAAAAAAATTGTATTTCAATTTCGTTGCTTCAAAATGATATCCAAACATCGATCCCAAATATAAAAAAAAAATAATATATATAGAAGTAACAAATTTCCAATACTATATGAAGAAAATATACTAAAAATAACTTCATGACAGTTAGACAGTGAATTTCTAAAACAAGAAACAAAAAATACTAAAAGAATAAAAAATGATAAATTAAACACTTTAAAATTAATGAACTTTTTGGGCTGGGCGTTGTGGCTCAGTGGTTAGAGTGCTTGCCTGGCATGAGTGGAGAGCACTGGGTTTTGATTCTCAGCACCACATATAAACAAAAATAAATAAATAAAAGGTCCATTTTTTTTTCCCCAATAAAACTAAAAAGAATATTTCAAAAAAAAATTAAGAATCTTTTGTTAAATGCAGGTATCCAAAAAAAAAAAAAAAAAGAAAAAAGAAAGCTGGGCGCTGGGTTTGGCGCACGCTTAGTAATCCCAGCACTTTTGGGAGGCTGAGGCAGGAGGATCGCGAGTATCAAAGCCTCACCGAGCCTCATCAATGGTTGAGGGACATAGTCAACTCAGTGAGACCCTGTCTCTAAATAAAATTACAAAAAAAAGGGGCTGGGGAATGTGGCCCAGTGGTACCGAGTCGCCCCTGAGTTCAATTCCCTGGTACCAAAAAAAAAAAAAAAAAAAAAAAAAAAGAAAAGATGAGCGTGCAGACTTGGAGAAAATATTTGAAATTTCATACAACAAAAAGATTTATATCTAGAATATAGAAAGATTTTTCTGAAAAATATCAATTTTTTTTATTTCTTATGTTTTACATATTATATAAATGTCCATATATTAAATAAAAAGATTGGGCAAACATACTATGAGGCATCTGCCAATCTGAAACACAGAATCTCACACAAAAGTTTTGTGACAAATGGAGTTTTACTGAAAGTCCAACCAGTAAGAATGACCACTTAGGAAACACATATTCTCAATTGTCCAGGTTAAGTGGCAAAATGGCAGACACGAGGTGCTAGTTTTTTTTTTTTTTTTTTATTTTTGTACTAGGGGATTGAACTCAGGGGCACTCAACCAACTGGGCCACATCCCTTCAGCCCTTTTATTTTCTTTCTTTCCTTTCTTTCTTTTTTAATTTAGAAGACAGGGTCTCACTGAATAGCTAAAGTGCCTTTCACCATTGCTGAGGCCGGGCTTTGAACGCATGATCCTCCTGCCTCAGCCTCCGCCAAGGGATTACAGGGGGTGCCCCACCACAGCCGGTAGAGGGCCTCTTATAGACAAAAAGAGCAAGAAGTAGGTTAGGCACACTGGTTGCTTAGCCCATTCGCATTGGCCAACCAAGAAAAGCGGAGATTGTGTTGATTGGTTGTTGGTCACTTACATACTAACATTCCGAGGAAAGATACAGTGAATGAGCAGGAACCAAGCAATTCTCTAAAGTTATTTATTACTGCACAGCACATAGCTTGCACATAGATTGTGCATATCAGAAGTGGCATCAGCAACATCTATAAGAACACCTCAGTTGAAATGACTAAAAGCTAAGATTAACTAGATTAACGAGACTTTGGAATCCAGGAGGACATGACGACTCATTCCACCCCCCCTTAGTCCATTAGGCCCTCATAGGAGCTTGCAAGGCTATCCTTTTCTTCATGTTGTTTTCAGCATGTTAATTTGGAAGACGAAATATATGAAATACTCCAAGCAAATAGGAAAATGTGCTCTTATTAGCTATGGAAGAATACCAATTAAAAACATCAATTGAGGAACATTTCTTTATAAAAAAAAAAACCCATTAGGTTAGCAAAGTTTTTTTAAAGTTGTATTTGTTTGGAGCCTGAGGAGCAAACAGAAAATGTCCTGGTGAGTGTGTGTGAATTACATAAGCCATTTTGAGGGTAACAAGATGGCAATTATTTCATAAGTAATCAACTTTGCCACAGACCTGTGTACTCTGCAATTCATCTTCCCAAGGAGCCTAGAGAACCTCTCAGTCTATTGATGGATGACAGGTATGAGAATGTTCACAGAAGCAGGGTTCGTCATGGCTAGCAAACAGCTAACAACCCTCATCTGTTTGACTAGGAAACATGGTTATATAATGACTTAGTTGTACAAGGAACAACACTGTACGAATCATGAGGACAATGATGAACTATAGTCTTCTTACATAAACATGGAGGGACTCTGAGTCCAACATATGAAGACAAGGAAAAAAAAAAATTGCCATGTGCTTGAAGAATGCATTCGAAGTTTTATGAAGTTTGTAGATTATTCTCATCATAACAGGTTTTACACAAACATCGCAATAACCCAAAGGACAATTTGTGATACCATAAACCAGGCAATGAGGCAGGGATGGGATGTAGGCAGAGTGGGGTTTTAAGTGAGTGGCGACTGACTTTCGGTGCAAAATTTAAAGTGTAGTACCAACAAGCTTAGAAATTGAGACAAAATCATACTTTTAATGGTTTATTTAAAAAGACTCACAGACTCACTCAGGCCCAGTCATCTGCTTGATAAAATAAAATTATAAAGAGAACCAGCTCTGGAGATTAGGAATGAGAGCTAGTTTTATGGGATGTTAAAGTACAAGGTCAGATTACCTGTTGCCACAGGTGAATGGGTGAGCTAAAAGCGCCAAACCTCAGTTTTTTGAGAACCCGACAAAAGACAACTTAAAAAGTCACACACAAAAAGCACATGTAAGAGAAGTATCATAAGTGAAACTAAATGTAAGGCACAAGCAAAGAACACTCTCATGGCGGTGACAGAGTGTGGCCATCTCCAAGAAGCAGAGAATGACAAAGGAAACAAAATAGGACTTTCAAATTTATTGTTATATGGATGTTTGTCAGGAGAACCCTGGGGTTCTACCTTCTGCAGTCTTCCACCAGTCAGATGTTCAACCTCCTTTTCACATCAGGTGGTGGAGCTTTTGGATCCCAGTTGGGTCCCGCTCCAGAAACTGTCATGGTGGCCATACCTTTGGGCTTACATCCACAAGTCAATTATATGGTTAATGCTGAGTGCGGCAGTCAACTGAGCCCGTCCAGTATTACATCTTAGTGCATTGTGCTGTTAATGAAATTTCTCCTTTGAAAAATCTTGAGAAACCTATAGTCATTAATCCCGTAACTTAACACAATTAGACCCAGCAGACCCTGTCTAGAATGTTAGCCCATTGACCTTTCCTTCTGACATTATTTTCTTAATTGGATCCTTTTGTTTCCACAATTGGTTTATTCTCCAGGGTTAGTACCGACCCTGTTTATTTTTTCTACGCTGGTTACTTGATTTTTTCATTAAAGGCTATTTAATAGAAATGTCATGACCCTGTATGTTATTGGTTACACATTCCACTGCTCATTACTGCTACCTAATACTAATACTGTCTTTATTTAAAATTTAAATATTTTGTTACATCATGGACCTATTTCATATATTAGTAATTTTAATTTATAGAAATATTGCATTAAATATGAATTATTTCAATTATGGTCTTTTGGGTTCTCATGTTCCAAAAACTTGTCACAAACCTCCATATACACATATTCTTTTAAGTTAACCCAGTATTTCTAAATTTCAAAATTAAATAAAAAAATAAAACATAAAGTAGGACAAGAGGGCTTATTCTGAAAAGAGGAGCTCTGTTCAAGCAAGGGAATCAAGCAGGAGAAGCCAGCAAGGTAGGAGGAAAAATCAGACTCTAGGCTTTTGTTTTCCAGGAGAGGTAATATGTGTAAGTTCTTGGGTCCAAGGGCAACCAATGCTATAATTAGCTAAGTGAACAATCCAGTTAAGTAATGCCCCCTTTCAGTCACCTAGGTTCTGTCCTTCAGAAATCTTGACTAATAATAGCCCAGCTGAAAAGAAGGGAAAACACAATGTTGCATTCATGCACATGAAACACCAAAATTACAATGTAAAATTTGAATGAAAAGCTGTGTGTTTGGAGCAAAGAATTTGGGTTTTTGTTTTTAGCACTGAAGTTGTCCAACATAGCTTGCTGAAATTCATTGGGGAACTGCTCTGCCTCTACCTGTCTTACATTGCTGTGCTGAACATAGTCCTTTCATGTTTTTAAGCCTCCAGGTCAAAGTTGTCTACTCTTGTATGCCTTCCCTGTGGCCAAGTTTTCTTCTGTTTTCCACATGTCAATAATTGGCCCCAAGAAAAAATGTGAGCAAAAATGTTTTAAGCCATGCTCTTGGACAGCAGAAAGTGCCAAATTGGCTAAGGGAAGAATGGCTGTAGGATCTCAGAAGATTTTAGGGAAAACAGGGAATGGAAAGCTGAAGTCCTCTTGGAGGAAGAATTCTGGGATTGTAAGCCAATTTTCACTAAGCAGCAGTAATGAAATTGAAATTTAATAATTAAAAGATTGAAAGAGAGGTTTAGGCTTATGCTATAGTTTTGAGCATTGAAATGTAGACAAGTCCAAGGCCACCCTCCCTCCTACTTCCCTTTTACCCCCTCCCTCTCTCCTCTTCCTTTTTCTTCAGTTGTTTATTGAGTTCCTGCCACATGCAAAGTGCTGATTTAAGGGTGCTGCCTACGATGAATGAGACATGATGTGATATTCCTAGAAAGTGCCTTATGCTATTTGGTTGACTTTAATTTTTGCATATTGTAATTATTATTTTATTATGTATGTTATATACTTCTTTGAAATCTGGAACTATGTCCCTTTAGAGCTTTCTATTATATCTTCCAATTGAAAAGTGACTCAGATTATGATAAAATACTGTGGAAGCTCTATTCCAATCTAATGTCCATCTGTACCTTTTAACTTTTATGCATGCTGATACAGAGCATTCTACACAGCATTACCCTAAGAATCACAAATAGGGGTGATAGGTAATGTATTATCCTTGAACTTCTTCATTTTCTACAATTCATTTCATCATGTTATGCCCTTTACATAACCAAACCTTGGTATACAACTCATGGAAATTAACCATGTGATCATCACCAACTCATTCCATCTCCCTTTAGTGTACCCAACTGGCTAACCCCATGGCAAGAAAAAAAAGTAATGTGGGGGACTTTTTACTCCCCTATATCGTATTACCCTTTTTTAACAGGTATTTAAAGATCTATGGTTTAAAACTATATATGATGATCATAAAACATTTTTCTGCAAACTACTCCAGATGCTCCAGTGGAAGGACTCTTGCTTTAATAGGGATAAAAACTTCATAGGCAATCTTCTCTTAGGAATAACTATTAATAGGTAAAATATTTTTGCCATGTTAAGTTGGGAGCCATTAAGACCTTAGTCCAAAGTTTATGTAGCAGCATGGTTATTCTAGTCCTTCAGTGGACCTGGCATCTCACAAAGAAGGAGAGACTGTAAAGAAACCATAAGATTAATGTGGGGGGAGTAGAGGATTTAAAATGGTGCCAGCATTTATGATTGCAAAAAATGTGTAAATTTTTTTTTTGAGGTAATGAATATAAAACCAAGGGCCTCCGGCATGCTAGGCAAGCAACTGTATCACTGAGCCACACCGACTGAACATAAATTGCTTTAGTGAGAAGATTAGAGAATATTTAAACTATTCTAAATTTCAATGGCGAATAATAAGTATGTGTGCCACTGTGGCTCTTAATGTTTGTGTTTGGTATTGCTTTTGAGGATGCTGGGAGATTGAACTCAGGGATGACCATGATGTTCTGAATAAAAAACAAAATAAAATAAAATAAAAGTTAAAAGAAATATAAAGTGTCTTAACCAAATTAAGAAAATGTACTTTAGAATATTTCATCAGAAAGTGATATCATTGATCTAATATACAACAGCCTTTGATAGATACATGAAACAATCAAAATCATCGATGAGTTTTTCCCTTTGATAATATTGATACGACATGTAACATAGCAATATTTTTCTAAGATCAAAAGTGATCCTTTGGGCATTACTGAAATGACACTGTTGTCCCGCAGTGAATTTAATATTTAATTTTAGTATGCATTTCATTTTCTGTTATATTTTTTTCGAGCCCATGATTATCTCCAGTTTTTATGGAGTGAAATGAATCTGCATGATGGTGTATGGTGGTGGTTTGTGTAAGTGTCCTCTATTTGCTATTTGGGTCATGGGTTTTCTCCCAGCATTATGGAACTTCTTAAATATAAATTGGGAAAACAAGCTTTCCATATTTTTTATAGATGCTATAAAATTTCAAATTCATGTTCTTTCTCTTAACAAAAAGGTGTGATTATTGGGGGCACAGTTGCTTTAGTTGTTTCTTAAACTTCTTTTGTAAAAATTAAATATTCAAGCTTTCTCTACTTTTAAATCTTTAATATCTTATTACTTTACTTACTATGTTATATTTATAATTTATATTTTCCTTCTATGGATTTCAAATTAGTTATCATATGTAATGCTAAATGATTTTTTTCTTTTATTAGTTCTCAGTTATATATAACGTTAGGGTTCTATTTTGACATAGTTATACAAAGCATGGAATAAATAAATGTTATCCTAACTCAGTCCCTTAAGTTTACTTCCCCTTTTCTTTCCCTCTTCCCTTCCCTCTAAGCTCTGTATGATCATATTAGCTTATCTTATTTAAAACATTTAGTGCCATTTGGGATATACATGGGGGTGAGATTCCATTGTGGTTATGTTCATAGTATATTAGATTTTAGTTTGGTCAGGTTTCTGTCCACCCATTCTTCCCCTTTTCCCATCCACCTCCCACCTCTCTCTTTCTCTGTATCTGTTTTCATGAATGCCCTCCCTCCCCCCATTTTTTCTCTCTTCTTCTTATTTTGGTTTTTGCTTACCGCCATATCAGAGAGAAAACATTCAACCTTTGAATTTTCATGGTCTGGCATGATGGTCTCCAGTTCCATCCATTAACCTAGCAAATGCCATAATTTTAATTTCATTCTTTCTTCAAAAACTGCATTGAATATTTTTTTCTCACTCCAGTTGGGATGGACAATTATCAAGAACACGAAATATTAAATATTGATGTGGCTGAGCCATGAGTAGTAAGGCTGATTTTTAATTTTAAGTCATTTGCCATATCAAATTTGAGGATTGGGATAAACTGGGTAAGATGGTCGGGTTCCATTCCAAGTTTTCTGAGGAAACAATACATTGCTTTTTTATAGTTGGTTGCACCAGTTTTCAAGTCCCACTAGCAATGTATGAGTGTACCTTTTCCTACATCTTTGATCAACATTTAATTGTTCTTGTATTCTTTATAATTTGCTCCGATTCAGACTAAGGAGTGAGATGTAAACTCAGTGTTAGTTTTTGATTTGCGTATCTCTATTGCTAGAGATTCGAACATGTTTTCTTATATTTGTTGATCAATTGTATTTCTCTTCTTCTGTGAAGAGTCGGTTTCAGTTCTAGGTCCATTTATTGATTGGGATTTTTTTTTTTTTTTTTTGATGTTAATGTTTTGAGTTCTTATATACCTGGAGATAAATGCTCTATTTAAGATGCAGGTGGTGAAGATTTTTCTCCCATCCTGTAGGTTTCTCTCCTCACGTTTAGATTGTATTCCGTTGGGCTGTGAAGAAGCTATTGAGTTTGATTCCACCCCATTTATTGATTCTTAAATTTTACTTCTTGTGATTTAGGAGTTTTGTTAAGGAAGACAATTCCTAAGCCAACGCAGTAGAGATTTTGGGCTTACTTTCTTCTATTAGGCTCAGGGTCTCTGTTCTAGTGCCTAAGTCCTTATGTACTCATTTTGATTGAGTTTTGTGTTGGAACAAATCAGTTGCCCTTCAATGGTGAATGATAAAGAAATATACACAAAAGAATATTACTCAGCCTTAAAGAAGAATGAATTATGGTCTTTATGCGGTAAATGGATGGAACTGGAAAATATCAAGCTAAGCGAAAAAAGCCAATCCCAAAGAACCAAAGGTGGAATGTTTTCTCTGATATATGGATGCTAATACACAATAAGGGTGAATGGTGCTAGGGAAGAAACAGAGGTACTTCTGGATTAGACAGAGAAGATTTGAAGGGAGGGATACAAGGAGTAGAAATAATAGTAGCAAGAAACTGACCATTTATTACCCTATGATATATATGATTATACGACCATGTAACTCTACATCATGTACAACTAGAAGAATGAGAAGTTAACTCTATTTTATAATGAATTGGTCAAATGCATTCTACAGTCACATATAGCTTAATTAGAAGAAAACCCATAAAACCCCACAAATATTAACTAAATGTTGGTAATGAAGTGGGGTGGAAAGGTACACTTATACATGTTGGTGGGACTGCAAATTAGTGCAAACCCCCTGGAAAGCAGTATGAAAATTCCTCAAAAAACTAGCAATGGAACCCACATATGACCATCTATCCCTTCCTGCGGTACATATCCAAAAGATCTAAATATCAGCATACTATAGAGATGAGCCCCAGTAATGTTTATAGCAGCACAATTCACAAAAGCCAAGCTAGCTATGGAAACCAACCATAGGATCCTGTCAACAGATGAATTTGATAAAGAAAATGAGGTAATATACACAAATAATTTTTAAATAAATAATACAGATTTGTCCCATCAAATCGGTGGTTAAAGATTGGTAATTTTTGCTTTTTTAAAAATATTTTCCATTTTAGGCTATCTGTATGTTTGGTCATTTACAATCTATCTCTTAGGTGATAATTTACCAAATATTTTTATGATCCCCATAAACGAATGTTACATAGATAACCTTTTTTTTTTTTTTGTGGTAACCATAGGGAATTGAACACAGGGCACTCGACCACTGGCCACATCCCTGGCCCTTTTTTTGTACATTTTTATATAGAGACAGGTCTCACTGAGTTGCTAAGTCTGCCTTCGCCATTGCTGAGGCTGGCTTTGCTGAACTCGATGATCCTCCTGCCTCAGCCTCCCAAAGTGCTTGGGATTACAGGCGTGCGCCACCGCCGCCCGGCTAGCATAATTACTTTTAAACTAACTTGACATTTTTTAAATATCAACATAGATTGATCACCTAGTTTATTCTACCATAACTCCTGTATCTGTTTTTTTTTTTTAACGTTAAACATCTGCTTTTGTTTCTTTATCTTTTTTGCCCCAAATTTTAGGATGATTACTTGGGGCTTGGATTCAATTTATGGGTTAGTTTAGAAACTTGACAAACAGATTTTGTGTTTGTTTTTCTGTCCTTTTTTTATACAGATGTTCTATTTGATGATGACATAATTACTAAGGACCAATTTTCAGACCCTCCTCAACTATCAAGAATTTCTAAATATTCATATAGTAATAATTGAAGATAAATATAAGGAATGATTGAAAGATCACCTCAGATTGGTGCCTTTTTAACATGCACATCTTATTTCCAATCTTTTACTGCATAAAGAGGGAGGGCGGGTCTTTTTCCAAAATTACCTGAGTTAAGTTCTTTTAGAGACTGGGGTGGATTTGGATTTCCCAGGACAACCAAAAAAAAAAAAAAAAAAAAAAACCAAAAGGGTTGGTGAGAGGGAGTGGGGTAAACAAAGTCAACTTATTATTTTTAATTTTCCAGGTTCAAATCCAGTATCCTCGGGCAGAAGGAAGAAAACA
>JAKELJ010000318.1:0-35957 GCA_025594165.1 Tamias sibiricus
CAAGACCTGTTCTCAAATAACAAAGGGCCAGGGAAATAGTTCACTGATAAAGTGTCCCTTAGGTTCAATTAGGTAGTTGTTGTAGTGGTTAGTAGCAATTGAATCATCTTATAATAAATACTTATAATAATAAATTTGCATACTTTATTACTCCAATTTAACCATAAGTAAACAAAAGACTTTTCAATGATTGGACAGGACCACGAGCAACTAGTAAGTGGCAGAGGGTAGAATTCTTGGAATGAAGGTATATGGAAAAGAACAGTCAATCATAATGGAAAGACGAACCACCTATGAAATATAAAATATCCTCCTTCATCCATTCACTCAGTACCATAGCTGGCAATCACAGTCTAATAAAAGCAAGTGATTAGTATAAGGAATTTATAAGGGAAGATAAAAGTCTGCAGTGAGGTTTTGTGATTTTAATCCAAAAATGGGCCAAGTTTTCTCACTAGAATTTGGTACACAGTGTTAAATAGGTTAAAATCCTGTGAAATGGTTTTTAAAATCAAAATGTGTGTAAGCAAGTGGGTCATCATCTATGCCAGGTGGTGGCCATTGGGAGATAGCCTTGCTCAAGATGTCCACAGAGCTCTCGGGCCTTCAACACCAGAGCCACAGAAACCAAGATTCATACTGCAAAATTCATTTCATTTCTAGTAATTCCCATTCTTTTTGGAATTGTGACACATGAATACAGTGTTTTAGGAAAGAGAGCGATAATTAAAGTACATTAAAATAAAAATTTTTAATATTTTACAATGCTTGAAAAGCTAAATAGTACATAGCCTAAGCCAAAGTCCTTCAATAGTTAATGGAGGGGTTAAGGCAAACAGATATGTGTGAGGTTTGATTTAGGCGTGGAAAAGAAAGCAGCATATTGCGATAAGATGGAAAATCAAACACAATGAGAGGTCTTGCAAGCTTAACGGGACCTGCGGCACAGGAATGTACAGGGAGAATTAGGTGGGATTCTCATAGAAGGCTCGTCTTGGGCAACCAACGGAAATGGGTAAGAAGAGAGGATGGAATTCTTAGGTGGTGAAGGAGGTGTGCAGGAGGAGTCCTGTTTCAGTGGACCTATGGTTTGTTTTGAGGGCACAGAGGGGAGATCCAACCATCTATCACTTGGCACAATTAGTCTGGGAACAGTGGAGAGATGCAGATGAAGACTAAAATTTGGAAGCAACCAGCACACGGTTTGTATAAGCCAACTTGGAAGACAATCTAAAAAAAGATGCAACTGGTACTGCGTCAACATTTCAACGTAAAGGCGATGCGCACATACACACAGAAGAACTGCACAGAAGGGTAAAAACTTAGAGGCCAAAAAGGTATTTTTAAAATAGGAAAACCAGAGAGAATGTGGTACTGGAACAAAGAAACGACGCATTTTACCTCCTGATGCCACGGAGTACATCAGGCAGGGAGCTCTACATTCAGTAGAGTGGTGGGGACAGGAAGACACATTGAAGACTGGGCTAAAAACCAAGGGTAAATTTAAAAGACTAAGTGACAATCCAAAAATTGAGAGGGGAGGGAGTTAATAGGGACAAATCTAGCTATCGGTTTTACACACATCAAGCAGATAATGAAGATGAAGTTGTTGGGGTGGATTAAAGTTGGAGGGCTTCAGATAAAAACATCTTTCCAAGAAAGGATGTAAGCCAAACCAACAAGCCAGGTGAGACCACTCCTGTGTTATGTTCTTGGAACGAAACTGATGCACAAACCTCAAGACTATTACTTCAGTCAAGAAAATTCATTTTAAAATAGAGTTCGGTATGACCTTGACTAACTTGCATGATATAACAGTATTGTACGAAATTGTTATTCTAGAACTTAAACATTCCAAGTAATATTTTCTGAAATAACCTTATTTCTGGAACATAATAATCATTTTGCAAGGTGCACATTGCCACCTGGGAAGATACTTTTGGGTTTGGTAGTGTGTGTTTGTGTTTTTACAGACCAGGTCCCTGGCTAAATTGCTCAGATGGCCCTCCAATTCAACCTCTTCCTGCCTCAGCCTCCTGAGTAGCTGGGATTGCAGGTGGTGGACCATCAGCCCAGAAAGTGAGACTTGGATAAAATGAAAAAAATGAAAATGTTTTTTCAATGACTGACTGGATCATTGCCCTGCTTTACAACAAAGAGCAAGTAAAACACGAAGTGTCACTCTGACAATCAAGAAGAAGTCCCAGGAGTTTCAGCAGGTACAACGTATTTTCTCTCTAGAATGCTGCTACAAATGTTCCAGGAGAGAGACAGACAAAAAAAATTCAGTGTGTGTGTTTCTTTTTCTGAACACCAAATATCAAATAAAGTAATTGGGGGAAGTTGGTTTGGTGGACTGTCCTTTCTGATAGATGTTTTTTGTTTTTGCCTATGAAATATTCCCCCTTGCTTTCAAGGGCAATATTTTGACCTTCCCACAAAATCGTCAGCATATTTTCCAAATGTGCAGCTATGTTCTTAACTATTTAGAATTACCCTATTTAGGTTGCACTTATTGCAAGTTATTAAACAACAGAACACACAAATGTAAGAAACGTAAGGCAGCTAGAAGCCTAGACACAAACATTTCTGAAAAAATTGAATCCTGATCTTATTTGATAAACTTCAAAAATGTTAAAAAGTAACATTAATTATATACATAAACAAAACACATTTTACATACTAGCCTGTGGTGAAACAATAGTCTTCCCATTGCTTTATTTTTTCCCTTTTTAATTTAGTTTATAAATCAGCAGATTAATTCCAATCTGATATCCTGCAATTCTAATTATGTTCTGTGACCAGAAAATATAATAGAAATATTGCAACAAACCCTTCATAAAGTTCTTAAGGTATATCATGTAGTACAAAGGGTTATTTTTAGCTTATTGTGTAGAGGGGAGTGGAGATCAAGTAACTAGGCAATGGACAGAGATTGACTATGAATGTACATTTTTCCTGGGTGTGAAAAATAATAAAACCCAAGGTTTTCTTTTTCATGAAGATATAGGTCACTAATCTCTGATACAACTCCTTGCAGACAAGTATAATTTTCTAAAATTCTGAAACTATTACAATTTTAGTAAAATGCAATTCATCAATTATCAACTACACCAGCAGGTCAGGATAGCCCTTGTAATAAAACATAAAAATTTATCTTCAGCTGAATGAGTATTGATGATTATAACAAAAAATTACAACAATCAAAAATAAATAAAATAACAACAACAAAAGACTTCATTTAGGTCAGGCCTTGCCCTTAAATGAGTTATAAAAAAAACCTTCCCCCTTTCAGATCCCACCAGACTTTCACATAAAGAGAAAGTTGAGCTGGAAGACCTGCAATTGGCCCAATAAACTAATTTAAGAAAATATATGTAAGTTTAAGGAGAACAGAAGAGCCCTGATTCAAGTTCCATCTCTCCTGCCATGCAAACTGCATGAATTTAAGCAAGTTGTATAGCACCTAAGCATCTGAGTACTCTCTCCTCCATGCAAATTGCATGAATTAAAGCAAGTTGTTTAGGCCACCTATGCATCTGAGTGCTACATCCCCTGTAAAGGGAAAAGAAAGGTATCTATTGACCATGAATTCTGCAGGAAACCACAGGCACATTTGAAAGTTTCCTGGAACCAGTTGAGCACTGGGCATTGGATAACCTATTGTTTCTGCATGCCTGTGGACTTCCCTAGATTTAGTACTGACAGTCACACTTTCGGGAAACCTACTTAGCAGGTACTCATAATGGACCCACTCTAACACAATAACAGAAATTTAAACAAGTAAAAATACACAGTGGAAAAAATCACTCCAAATACTTCCAGAGGTGAAACATTCCAGACTACAATCATGAATTATAATCTTACCACCTTCTCAATGGTAACAAAAGTCTAACCTGCATACCTATTATATACTCCATAGTCAGTCCTCTCTTCCTGGAGTGGAGGAGGGCAACAGCCAACTCAACAAGCCCTTTCACCATAGATGCAGAAAAGTACTGCAAACAAGGCAGATGCGCCTCCTGTGGCCCTAAAGAAAATTTTTCCACATGGCAAGACCAGAGATCATCATTCCCAAGAGCCTCAGTCCTACCAAAACCCCAACAAAGTACATTACACACCAACAGAAAAACATATCTTTTAAGAGAGATTCTACTCAAAGTTACAGATATCTAATACACAAGATGCTGTTGTGTACATACCCACTGTCGTTAAGTATGGAATGTCTGATAAAACATAATGCCCATGTCTCTAGCTTTTTTTAAAGTAAGGAAAGTTCAAATTCAAAAGAAGGTTCTAGTAATTAAGTTCATGCTGGGAAAAGAATCTCAAATTACTTTTGGTTGCACAACTGAAATTTACATCCATTGCTATGTTGTATAAAATGGTACAACCATCTGGAAAACTAAGTGGCATTTTCTATAACCTAAAAGGATTTCACACTGACAGAAATTCCATCCTCTGGTTGCCTGGGTCCATGAACGGACACCCACTGCCCCACTAATGTTCATACCATCTTTAGTAGTAGATAGCTGAAAACTGGAAATCATCCAAAATACCCACCAAAATGAAGAAATGGACAATTGTGGTATTTTCCCCTCATGTGAAAACTAAACATCAGCCAAAAAGAACAAACACAACAGTGAGTGAAACTCCAGATATTATACTGAGTAAAAGAAGCCAAAACACATACACAGGTAGAATCAATGCAGAATATGGAGGTGTACCATGGCCTGAATCTAAATCTTCACAAAAAACATGTTGAAAACTAATCAACCCCATGGTGGTGTATTAAGAGGTGTGGCCTTAGGAGGTGATCACGTCAGATAAGGCTCTGCCTTAAGAATGAAGTTATGATCTTATAGAAAGTCATGAGGATGCTTTCCACCCTGGAACTATGTCCAGAGGAACAAAGAAATAAGGTGCTATCCCATGAAGCTGAGAGCCAGCCCTTACCAGACACATTTGGTAGAAGCTCCTGGAGCCTTGAATCTAGACTTCCAACCTTGGAGAACTATGATAACTGATTATTATTTATAAATTATACCCCATTCTATGCTATATGTCCCATAGTGTGAAGTCTGGGACTGACCACCAGTCCCTGTATTAAAGTGCTTTAAGTGTCTGTATCTTGATCGGTTTGGTAACTGGACATGTATATTGAGATGCCCAACTTAAAAGATATTGCACTTTATTGTATGTATGTTCATACGTGCACACAAGTCCTTAATGCTGTTACCCCCACCCCCCAATTTTGCATGTTAAAATCCTAGCCCCCAAGTAAAATAGAAGGTGGGGCCATAGGAAGTGAATTTAGGTCAACCGAGGCCAGAAACCCTCAAGAACAAGATTAGTGCCTCTCCTAAGAGCCCCAGAGATAACCCCCGCCAGTCTTTTTATCAAAAAAAAACTATAGGACGTGCGCAACCCAGAAGAGCCTCCTCCCCCCACCCCCCTCCCCGGCATCTACTATGCTTTACACCCTCATCTCCAAACTTGCAACTTCTGGAAAATAAGAGTAAATACATTTACATTGTTTGAAAGTCACCCAGTCCAATGGTATTTTGTTACAGCAGTCCCCCTAGCCCTTAAAGTGTGTTGTGGGTGTTTTGTGTGTTTTTTTTTTTTTTTTTTTTTTTGGTGGTGCAAGGGGACTGAACCCAAGGCCTAGTGCATGTGACATAAAGCACTCTACCAACTGAGTTATTATCCCCAGCCCCTGAAAATGTATATATACATTGAAATATTCCTTGCTACTGAAATGTCATGGATTCCTCATAAGAAAACAACCCAAATTAAACTAGTGACATGAAACAGGAATACTGTCAAGGTGCTGTGCAAGACAACACCTGCAAGAAATAATCACCACGGTCTTCATTTAAAACAATGGTGCCAGAAACTTAAGCACTCAGTAATTGTCAGTTGAATAAATTCACAGATAAATGCCACGTGTTTTAGATAGATAATGCGCAGGAGAAAGCCATATATTAACAAAAAACACAGCATAATAACCACAATATATAGAGCCAAGAGGTGAAAACTATGCTTCTTGCCCATTATAACAATTCTGTCCACCTCCAAGTACACAAAATACAAGTCAGTGTTAAACCATCTACCAGAGAGATTCAGGGTTAGATGTACAATATAAAAGCAGCCCCCATTTTTAATTTCATGCTGTCAGTTTAGCACTGGGGTCACGGCAGAAGGCAATTCTAGGTCATGAAGATCAGAGCATAAGAGAATAGAATAGGATCGTCTATCCAGCTATACCCATGGGCTTCATCCAAATGCTGTACACTTTCAGACAGCAGCAGCCACTCTTCAGACAGAAGAGACCGGGGCTTGGGGACAACTGACCCCACAAGGGAAGGCAACGAGGCCCACCATGAACTGGAGTCCACCTTGGTACCCTTCAACTTGAGGCACAGGAAACAAATTTTCATGGGTGTGAAGTCTCACGTGGCAGCTAAGAAACTGAAGCAGAAGAAATTTCAAGTCTTGGAACTTGAAAGACAAACTGAAGTAACCAGCCAAAAAATCAAAAAACCACAGCACACCTCACTATTGTGGCCCCGCAACGTTGAAGTTTTTATCCTCAGTGGAAGTACTCTGCCCTGCGGCAGTGGCTTGGAAGTAAAAGTACACGCCCACCACACCTCGCCCATTGCCAGTGTCCAGCCAGCCTTCCTCATAGTATCGCCGTCCGTCACTAATAACACAACCGGCTTCTCCTTACTCACTCTTGGGACTCGCCCCTTCCATGACATACAGAGGATATTGAGTCACTTGCGCAAAGCACAGGTCCATTGTTCCAAACCCGCTGCATAACATACTTTTTTCGACAAATTCTTTTACTTACTTAAAAAGTAATGCTTAAGCTGAAAATTTTAAACCAAATACATTCATTGGTTTATTTATTTTTTAGATTGCTTTGCGTTGCTTTTTTTCCCCTTTAAGACTGACCAAGAGCTAATTAGTAAGGTCAGTAATTTATAAAGATCCACCAAATGCATAGTGAAAAATTCCTCTATAAAAGAGATGGCAGTCGCAAAGAAAAGTTATGCCTAAAAAAACATGGGGTCCATTTTTATTTTCAAGTCCTTAGGAGGAAGAACCACACTGATCCCTTTGGAGAAAGAGCATCGTTAATAAGTGGTGAACAAGAAACAAGAGTTTTCTTCTTTATTTACTCAACTTGGTTATTCTCGTTCAGACCCTGAGATTCCAGTTTTGGTGTAATAGTGATTTCCAGAGACAAAAGGTTGCAAATACATAGAATTCAAGTAACTTAAGGCTTTAAGAATCCCTCTAGCTGGAATTTACTATTACTACTCAAAAAGTTCAGATGCAGTGACAGGCATACAGTATCATCAACCTTCAGAATCCACCCTTCTGGCATGGTTTTCCAAACTAGACAAATTTCTGCGCTAAAGCAGAAAAAGATTGCATAAAGGAAAAAAAGGCACACAAATCGTGCAAAACAGACAGAATTGTGGCAGACAGCAGTCCAAAAATTTTAGGAAAGAAAATCACTCTTTTCCCCAAGTTCAGACCCAGAAACTTCCTACTGGCAAAGCTGGGCCCTGTGTCCCTGAGGGACGCAGGCTCCCTAGAAACAACTCCTCCGCCAGCCCGCACGCGCCCCCAATTGCCATAAAGGCTGGAAAGTAAGCCCCTCCCTTCAGCAGAGTTTTTTCGGGGCCTAAAGCTATTAAAGTGGAACCCATATTTGCTTTGTGTGAGTACTAATTCCTCTTGCTGAAGAGCAGAGTCACACTGCAGGATTTTGCTTCTTTCAATGGACTCCTTTCCCACTATCCTCGTAATTTCTCCCCTTTTCTGCTCCTGAAGATCAACGTATGTTTTCCATCTTAATGAAAAAAATTAATGTCAGAAATTAAATACATTGAGTAATCATACCCTCATATGCAAGCCTTACTTAGCTTCAACAAGGCATCCCCTCAAAGCGACAAACGCCCAGCCCAGCCTCAGAGTCCCCCACACACCACTAACAACTTCCCTAGTTCCACCTTGCCTTGAGATGGCATGCCTTCCTAATACACAACATCCAGAAAACCGTGTTTCCACACCTTTAGTCCAAGGAAAAAGGAAGCTTTGCTTGGGTTTTTCCTGGATGGTTTATTTGATAATTATTGGTTCCAATTGCTAAATTTAAGATAATATTCCTATAGATACAGAAAAATGTATAGGAAATAATAAATTAAAATTCCTCAATATAGTTTACTAAAAAAGGCAAAGGTAACAGTTCAATATTGTTCCAGACAACTTGCCTCATTACACTGAATTATATGCTTTCCTCCTACCACAACCCACAGCAAATTTACTTTCTGTCCAAATTTTAAAGTCTGTTCAATTACCAAATCCAATAAAAAATAAAAACAGAAAATGGCTGTAGAAACCATCTGCAAGGGTTTGAATTCTTACTTCTCCCTTGGTCACCTTCTCACTTGTTCCCTTCTTTAAACTGAAGAGGTATTTTTGAGTCTTAATTCTGTGCAATTTTTTTTTCTTCTTTTTGCAAACTTTCTTACCCGTGAAGACCATTAATGGTAAAATTGCCATTAGTGATGTGTTTTTTCTTCTCCCTGGGCCTCCTGAGCCCAGCGGTGTTTCAATTTGCTCCCATCTGATTTCTTAAATTAATTTTCATCAGTTGTAAAACTCTTGAATGTGCACAAGAATGAGCCTGTCATCTTGTGTAAATGATGTTTGTACAGAGAAGGTTTTAAATATACCATAGACATACACTTCACTGCACTTGGAAGTTTTGTTTTCCCCATTATTTCAGGAATCATCAGATTGATTCACTCTTGAATGCCCGGAGTCTTACAAATCTGTAAAACAAAAAAGGATATAAAAACTTAAAAAACATTAAATACGTGAAGAATACAGTTCTAAGAGAGTAATTGCTATAGTTAAAATGGAGGCCCACCTTTAAAAACCTTCACATCTATTAAAATGAAGCTACTGATTGCAACAGAACTTCAAGAAAACATACGACAGCAGGGATTTTGACCTGCCATGTACCACTGTATTAATCTATCCAGTGGCTAGGCATATTTGTAAATGAAAACTTAACCTCCATTCTTTCACAATGCACCATTCTTTCTGAAAACTCTGGACCCTGACAGAGCTTAACCTTACTACCCCTCCAGGGCCCTAGTTATGTTTTAAGCAAACCTCTCAAAAAGGAGACTAGAAAGGCTCAGGCACCAAGTACATTGAATTTGATTTTTTTCACTATTCAGTAAGATATTCCCCAACACAAAGCAGCAAGGGCCTTTAAACACTCCTCCACATTCCCAATTGCCATTACGTCACAGAACAAACCACAGTCTGTTCTCTCATATTTAAGTTGTCAAATAGCAATAAGCCCTAGAGAATTCTATCCCTACAAATCCATCCTATATATTCTTCCTTCCTGCTGCCTGAAGTCCAGGTTCTAGCATACCCCTCTGCAAAGGATGCAAAATTGTCTCTAATTTTCCCCCACCTGTCCCAATTCCACTGTCCCTCAAATAATCTTTCTAAAATGCAGCATTAAATTTCCCCAGACACTTGAATGGCCTTTGGGCAAAGCCCAGGTGCCTGCATTTCTAACAAGTCACAAGAGATGCGATTTTTAGAATGGCACAATATACATAAAACTGGGATTACAGGTACCTGTCCCCACACCTGGCAGCAGTAAAAATTATATGATTAAATACTGACCCCATGAGTTCATGTTTTTTAAATTCAGCATTCTAAAATAATACATGCACATAAACACTTCTAAACGACCACTGTAGTACACAGTAATCCAATAGGAAAAGGACCTTCAACCAAGGCCAAAACCCAGATGGCAACACTACACAATCTTGGACTTCTGGCTTCCAAATCTGTGAGCTAATAACCTCTTTATGAAGTATTCACTCTCCAGGTATTTCTCCATAGCAACACCAAAATGGAATATGTCAATGTCAATACGTGGAAAAGTCACATCCTTGAGTAAACCAATATATTACAAATGACAAGTGATTGGTGATAGAAATTTGCACCAGAGTAAAAAAATATCTCATTGAAGGCACAAGAGACAAGTGGATTTTAATATGACCAATTATGAAAACTTCATTGATATATTTCAAAATCTATATTGTACCTAAACTTTAAGAAATAAAACTTGTTGAGCTTGGTCCTAATATCAAAGAAAAATATTCATAATTATCTAGAAAACTAGTAAAATACTCCTTACTTTTTCTATAATACACCTGCAAAATTGGATTACTCACAAACAAAACAACATAATGCAACAGATTAAAATGCAGAAGCAACTGTGTGGATCCAGCCACTTTGAGTAAGCCACACATTAAAATAACTGCCAAACAGAAAAATAAACTCTTAAATAATTTGTCTATTTAAGAAAAATGCGTTGAATTTTTTTAAAATTTTGTAGTATTAGATAGGACCTTTAATTTTGTTTTATTAATATGGGCCTGCTGAGAACCAAACCCAGAGCCTCACACATACCAAGCAAGTGTGCTACACTGAGCCACAGCCTCCAACCCCTATAAAAAAAGTTGAATTTTTCATCAAACTGTTACATAACACTTAATGTGCTAATTTTAAAATGACTTATAAATTTTTAAATTTTTTGTTTAATATCAAATATGGTAGGTAATCAACAGATATCCATATACAGGAGAATTTTGAGGTTCTTCAATAACTTTTGTAAGTATGAAAGTGGCCCTGATACCAAAAAGTATGAAAACCACTGAAATATTACTAACTCACTACGATGTAAAATATAAATAACATTATTAAGAATACACAAGATAAACCACTAGATTAGTTCCGGGCGGTGTCACACTCCCATTAATCCCAGCGCTCTGTAGGCTTGAGTCAGGAGGATTGTCAGATACAAAGCCAACCTCTGCTACTTATTGCAGGAGCCCTGTTTTGGGAGAGATGGCTTAAATTGAAGGTGGACTACGGCTTTGGCTTATGGGACATGTTTGGCAATTGGCGCCCTTCCGTATCTTGGCCCGGGAATCTTGCGAGGACTTGGCCGGCCAGGAATCTCTCGAGGGACTTGAGCGAGATTGCGGAGGATGTCTGCGCCAATTTTTGGAGTTAGAGGAGCGTGGACCGCGTGTCGGGGTGTAGTTAGAGCCAGTTAGAAAAGTTGCCAGAATAAAGAGCTGTGTTGTTTTTCCAGTTCGTCCGTCAAAACTAATCTTCCCGCTGCTTCTTTGCTCGCAAGCGGCCATCGCTTTCAGGCGACTACAGGTGGAGCCCGGACGGGGAAATCGACACGGCAGGTAATAACTGAGAACCTCGCAAGTAGTCACTAGTCAGAGCAGTTAAAATGGGTTCGAAATAACAAAACCCAAGTGTACAAGGCTCTTGATGTATTCTTTATATATAGCTTATTCAGATAATAGTGAGGAGAATTTGGAAATAAAAGTGAAAGTGATCATGAAAGCATGTGCTCGGCTGAGTCAGTTAGGCCAGTAAGGATAAGTATCAGTTGCGGGCTCAAAAATGACAAAGATCCGAGCTGCTAAAGGCCCCCCCCCCAAATTTTTTCCCCAAAAAAGGTGGAAAAAAATTTATAAAAAATATTAGCGAAATTCCAAGGATACATGCTCTCAATATGAATCCGGGACTCAGGGATGTTTACTGTGAGTCATTAGGACCATGAGAGTAGTAGTAATTAGGAGGAATAAGAAAAATTGATTCTGAAAAAAATGACAAAAGGAAAATAAGGAAGACCAAGATAAGGACGGTCAGGTAGAGGGAGCCTACTGTTCCTCTACTCCCCCATGGGTGGAATCCATTACAGAAAATATGAAGAGGTATCACTAGGCCAATTGGATACCCTAGAAACAGAAATAAAAAGTCCTTTCTCTGGATCGCTTATGTGCTCTCAATAGGACAACTCACAGGATACGTACTGTGGGAACCCGCCATCATTTTGATACAGAAAAATGTGACGAAGAGGTGTGGCCATCAGTTCAGTAGATTTCAAAACAATAAAAATTCTCAAAGAGGCAGTAAAATGACATATGGACCCCAAGCTCCTTTCACGTTGAGTATACAGGATAGTCCCTTAACACCTTTAGCATAAACCCCCTACAGACTGGAAACGTCTATGTAAAGCAACATTAAGCGGGGGACAATACTTGGTTTGGCGATCACATTTCAAGAACTTTGTATAGAAACAGCTAAAATAAATGCAGATGCAGGGTTTTGGAGACCATAATAATAGAAATGCTCACAGGATAAGGGCCATTCGCAGACGTTAACAGGTGTTCAAAAATATTATGACCCCATGATGTATATGCCCTCAGATAAACACAGACTGCCTTAAAGGCAAGTGGAAAACTGAGTACAAGGACCTGGTATATCTACAAGGTAGCTTGGTTGTTAGATATTAATGTACGGTAGGCATCGGTTCTATTCCCTACCAGAAGTTAAATAGTTTGTTATACTTGATTCCAAAGTAATTCAAGGACCTAATAGAACCGTATAGCTGAAATTTGCTGATCGACTTTGAGAACTGCATGGTAGAGTAATTTTGGAGACGTTGACCAAGTTATGCCCATTTAGTTGTTCAATTAGCTTATGAAAACGCAAATAAATATTGCCAAGCAGCCATCAGGCCATGGAGATAAATAAAAAGGATCTCTTTTCCATATATATACAACTATGTAAAGAATATAAATGGATGCCTTAGTCCCACAGGGAATATGATTGCAGCATCTTGTTAAGAGCAGGTGCCGCCTCTCGAAATTATCACAAGTGACTCAACCTAGAACACTATAATCAATCATGATATTCCAGGAAAAAATTATCATAGCTCGAGAATCAGGCTATTCTAGGCAAAATCCCAAAAGAGAAATAAGACCAAATTCATACCGTGCCCCAGGTTGCTGCCCCAGGTGTAAACAAGGGAAATCATTGGGCCAATAAATGCCCATTCAAAATTTGACATCCATGGAAATCCTTTGTTCAGAGAATTCAGAAAAAACGGGGCACGGTGGCCCAATGCCCCGGGGCCCACAAATGTACGGGGCATTGGAGGAGAGGAGTATCCTCAAGCATCCCACTCAGATGCTTCCCCGACACAATCCCTACTAACCCATCCACTCCCTCAACCAGCGGAACAACGAGGAAATGCAGGATTAGACCTCTGTTCCACCGCCCTAATAGTGTTAACACCTGAAATGTGGGGTTCAACTGATTCCCACAGGAGTCAGGGTACCTCTTCCCTCAGGGACTGTAGGACTTATTATCGGGCGATAAGTCCTCAAAGCTTATTAGGTTTGCAAGTGACCCCAGGTGTTAATAAACTCAGACTACAAAGGGGAAATAAAAATAATGCTTAGCTCACCCCAAAGTATAAGTTCTGTTAATCCACGAGGAGAAAAATTGCTCAGTTCCTGCTTCTCCTTCCCAATTTTACATAATTCATTAAAATGGGTATGCCTCAAAAAGGGAACACTAGAGGATTTTGTTCCACTGACTCGAGTCCCATGGCTTGCTGGTTCGAGACTGTTCTACGAGGCCTATGAGTAAAATAAAAATCCAAGGAATAGCAAATGGAGGGACTTATAGATACTGGAGCTGATTCCTGTCCATTATTAATTTACGCCAATGGCCCAAGCACTGGCCTCTGCAAAAAGCTTCAACCAGTTTTAAGAGGCTTGGGATATAATAACCTCCCAGAAAAAAAGTGCAGGTAATTTTAAAATGGGAGGATGAAGAAGGCCATAAGGAACATTTCAGCCTTATGTTTTACCTAATCTACCGGTTTAACTTTATGGGGAAGAGATATTTATTTGCAACAAATGGGAAGTACACCTTGCAACCAAGCCTGCAGGTGTTAAATGTGAAAAAACCTACAGGGTAATCTTAAACCATAAAAGAACATCATTATCAAAAAGTACAGATGGTAAATCTTAACCCTATAAGTAATCATTATCAATAAAGGAAAAAGACCATTTTTTTTCGGTGGCCACTGAGAAAATAATTTTGAAAATACCATGGCTTTCTGAATAAGCCCAGTGTGGGGTCCCTCAGTGGCCCCTATCAAAAGAGAAATTACAAGCGGCCCCACCCACCTACTAGTTCAGTAACAATATAGAAGCAGGTACATATAGAACCTTCCACCTCTCCCTGGAATTCCCCCATATTTGTGATCAAGAAAAAGTCAGGAAAATGGCGATTATTTACATGAGATCTTAGACAAATCAATAAAACCATGCAAGTTCATAGGGCCCCTACTCAACCTGGACTTCCGAATCCCTGTAGCTATTCCAAAAAATTTCCATCTTATTACTCTTTGATATAAAGGATTGCTTCTTTTCTATTCCCCTACATCCTCTGGATGCCCCCAGGTTTGCTTTTTCCAGTTCCTTCAATGAACAATAATGGCCCTGATCAGAGATATCAAATGGAAGGTTTTACCACAGGGAATGGCGAAAATAGCCCACCATATGCCAAAATATATTTGGTACAAGGCTATCCAACCCATTAAAAATAAAATATCCAAGACCTCATGTGTCTACATTACATGGATGATATTTTATTGGCCCACCCTAATCAAAAAATCTTATTTAATATATTCAGTGATGTGGTAGAAAATTTTAAAAAAATATGGATTATATATAGCAGAAGAAAAAGTTCAAACCAGATCTCCCCATATTATATTTAGGATTTAAAATCATTGGATACTTTTTTTTTGTTAGACCCCCAAAAATTTATTAATAAATAAAGAACATTTGACCACCCTCAATGATTTCCAAAAACTACTGGGTAGACATATAATTGGCTTCGCCCTACACTAAACTCACTACTGGCCAACTAAAACCTTTATTTGACATCCTTCGTGGAGACCCTGATCCATCTTCACCACGAACATTGACTCCTGATGCTAGGAAAGCTTTAAAAGTTAGTAGAAAAAGCCATCGAAGGAGCTCATTGTGATAGATTTGATTTAACTCAACCGCTGATGTTGATTATTATTTCTTCACAATATACACCCACAGAGTATTTTGGCAAACAAGGTGGCCTTTATTATTATGGATACATTTTGCCCGTCCCTCTCCTAAAAGTATAATTGAATCTTATACCTCCATGGTGGCTAAACTTATTCTTCAAGGACTTAAGACTTCTACTAAAATATTTGGCATCATCACCCTGCTACTATTATTACTCCCTATTCACACATCACAGATTGAATACTTATGCTTCAATGATAATGATTGGGCTATAGCTAAAATGCTCTACTTCTGCAAATTTTGATAATCATCTTCCTAAGTCCCCTATATTATCTTTTGTATTAATCATCCTATTATATTTCCACAGTAATAAAAAATCAACCTATTCCTAAGGCATTTAATGTATTTACAGATGGGTCCTCAAATGGTACTGCTACAGTAGTCACTAAAAAAGAAAATATATGACTTACATAACTGCACACAAATCAGCTCAACTAGTGGAATTGGAAGCTGTGGTAAGAGCTCTGGAAAATTTTAGGGACCAGCCCGTAAACATTTTTTCAGATAGCCACTATATTGTACAAGCCGTCCCAAAATTAGAGTTAGCAGGACCAATAGCACCTCATACTCCCAGCCTTTAATTGTTTTATCAAATACAAAAACTTTTTGTGGGCAAGAAAAGAAACCTCTATTCGTAGGCCATATTAGAGCACATACTAATTTGCCTGGTCCCCTCCATGAAGGTAATCAAAAGGCTGATGAACTTACAAAAACAGTATTTATACTTTTCAGCGCTACAACAAGCTACTTTATTTCATTCCCAGTTTTCATGTCAACAGCACCACCTTGCAACGTAGGTTTAAAATCACAAAGGAGCAAGCCAGAACAATTGTAAAAGATTGTAAATCTTGTATGACACATTTGCCCAATCCTCATTTTTCGGAGTTAACCCTAGAGGATTAATGCCCAATCATTTGTGCAGATGGATGTTACTCATGAGCCAAGTTTTGGAAAATTGCGATTATTCATGTGACCATAGATACATGCTCAGGCATGATTTTGCTTCCTTACATTCTGGAGAAAAAGTTAAAGATGTTACATCTCATTGTTTGCAAGCTTTTGCTGCATTGGGCATCCCCAAAATGCTTAAAACAGATAATGGCCCGCATATACGTCCTCATCTTTCAAACAGTTTTTGCGCAAAATTCAATATATCCCATAAAACAGGCATCCCATACAATCCTCAGGGTCAGGGCATTATTGAAAGAGCAAACCGAACACTGAAAATTATGTTATTAAAACAAAAAGAAGGAAATTGGAAAAGTCCTAAGGACAGATTGGCAGTTGCCCTGTTTACCTTAAATTTTTTAACTTTAGACTCTAATGGTTATTCTGCTGGAGACAGACATTGGAATCCACACCAACAACATAAACCTTTGGTTTACTGGAAGGATGTTCTTTTCAGGTACATATGGAAGGGTCCAGATCCAGTATTAATTTGGGGAAGAGGATCTGTTTGTGTTTTTCCAAAAGACGAATCCTCTCCAATATGGATACCATCTAGATTAAATAAAACAGGTACCACATCAAAATGATCAAGATGAAGTTATTGAAGAATCAAGATTAATAAAAAAGGAACAAAATCAAGAGGACCAAGATGAAGGTATAGAGAATGATTCCCTCAAAAGAGTCCTTCAAAATAATTCACAACTTAAGTGTTCATTCCTCCCGGCCGGGATGAGGAGATCTCTCTTTAGAGTGCACACAATTGTAATTTTTTTTTTTCTTTTTATACATGTCTTTAAATGTCTGTACATTTGTCTACATTTCATGTTAAATGTGAACTCACAAATAAATATGTTTGTATGTTTGTTTCGTCTGTCCAGTGTGACGTCACAAAGAACAAAGCGCTTATGAAAAAGAAAAAATAATATATATATATATATATATATATGGATCCAAATAACTTTAATTCATTTTAGGTTAAGAGTAATTCAAATTAGGTAAATAATTTTATAAATGAAGGTACTTTTCAATTTTGATTTATAGGTGTCCCTGGGACTTCTCTTTAGCAAACAATATGACTAGTGCTATAATAACCAGATATTTTGGTGTTGTGACTTAAGATTGTTTATTTTGTTATTAACTTCATTTAGTTTAATAGCTCATTAATTTCAATTATCTCAACAGGTAAAAAAATTGCTCTGTATACAGAGACTCAAGGGTTCCAGCTAACAAATTATTTCTCTCCAAGTGCCTTTACCTTTTCTTTAATCTATCTTATAAATGCAGTAATTAACCCTCATCTTTCTTTCTGTTGTTTTGATATTTTTCTCAATATGAAGCTCAACCATTATTGTACAACTTATTTTGTTGTGAAGCTCAACAACGATGTGTGTAGAACATAAATCAACTTTAATTTTCTAATCTAATTATTCTATTTTTTAGTTTGAACACTCTCGAACACTTGACTCAGAGTTGCTGCAAAGACACTGCCTTTCCTTTAATAATTGATGCTTGAGTTTCTAGGATAGCGGGCCCTTGAATTGAATTGCCGTGTGGCATTGTCTAAACATAAAAAAGACGTCTGCTGCTACAGCATGCAGGGATCTCGTTCCAGCCGCAAGCCATCCCCTGCTGCTCAAGCAACAAACAACCTCACCAACAGTGTGGCCTCTGTGCACTAGCATGTGTGGGGCCGGTCCTAACATCCATACGTGTTTATAAACAAATGGACAATTTTGATCTTTCCTTGTTTGGGACTTTACGGGACAATTGCCATGGCGGGTACATGATATGTCTAGAGAATTCAGTGTTGTTACTTGATGGAACTGTAGGGCAGCTGATATTGTTTAAACAATTTTGAAATATGCTATAAAAAAAAACAAATTTGAGCTCATCACCAAAAGGCTTGTCCGCCTTAAAGCCGCAACATCTCCTCACAATGGACGGCTGTTAGTCATCATTCACATTCGAATCCTAAAGGGCTCTCCATTGGATGGCTGGTTAGCCAATGACGGGTAAGATCCCCCATAGGGGACAACCTAAGACAGGCACAGTCCACGGGACAGTCTCACATGTGTGCCGACATATCAACCATAAGACAGTAGTCAAGGGCACAGCCTTGATTATCCGATGACGGGTAAGAATGTTTGGTTGCACATAGACGTCCTAGAGCATTACCTCTCTTTAAAACAAAAAGGGGGGAAATGCAGGAGGGCCCTGTTTGGGGGAGATGGCTTGAATTGCGGTTGACACGGGCTTTGGCTTTGGACATGATTGTGGGCATTGGCGTCCTTCCTTACTTGGCCAGTATCTTGCGAGACTTTGGCCGGATAACTCGAGGGACTTGAGCGAGATTGCGGAGGAGGTCTGCGCCATTTTAGGAGGTTAAAGGAGACGTGGACGGCGGTGGGTTCGGGGTGTAGTATATAGTCCAGGGAGAAAAAGTTGACCAGAATAAAGAGAAAATGGAGGGCTGTTTGTTTCCCAGTATCGTCTCCACTCAAAACTTCCTTACCCGCGGCAGTCTTTTTGCTACCAAGTGCGGGCCATCGCGTTCAGGGCGACTACAACTTAACAAGGTCCCTCAGCAACTTTGCAAGACCCTTGTCTCTAAAATATAAAATACGAAAAGTGCTGGGGATGCAGCTCAATGTTTAAAGTACCCAGGGGTTCAAATACCTCTATAGTAAAAGCTCAAAGTGTTTCATTATAACATACATTAATAAGTTCTAACACAAACATTAAAAATACCCACTAAAATTATAAAGCACCATTCATGCTATACAAAAATGTACAGAAGTTTCAAAGAAAAAATAAAATTGCTACCTTATTATGACTCAATGAGGATATAATATATAACAAAAAACTAACAATAAGGTCCACAAGCCATGGTGGGCTGGGGTTGTGGCACAGCGGTAGAGATTGCTTGCCTAGCCACGTGCGCAGGGCCCAAGTTTGATCCTCAGCACCGATGTAAAAATAAAAAAAGCAATGTGTACAACTAAAGCACATAAATAAATATTAAAAAAAAAAATCTACTAGAAAGGGCTGCAGCCAACCTTCAGTGCCTGCCACTTAATGGAAATGGTACTATCGAACACTTGCTTCCGTTTATCTCTTGCCCTTATTATTTCTGTTGAGAAAAACAAGGATAGTAACACAATTAAATAAATTTCTGGGTTGATAATTAAGATTTTTTTACACTATTAAGAGGGGGGTTTGATACAAAAAAAATTAAAAGAGACAACCAACCAATTGAAATGCAGAAACTTGGAACATATATTTATAACATCCCATGTATCACAGCACCAAGACTCATAAGAACCAGAAGGTGTGAAGACAATTCCAAGTGTCCCTACAAGACAGAGAAGGTTATTAAAACAATATACAGTGTATGTAAAAATACAATACAATGCAAATGAAATGTTTATTTAACCTTTAAATGGAAGGAAACTCTGACACATGCTTACAAACTGAGGATCAACCTTGAGGACGACTAAACGCTATGTGACAAGTAAGCCCTGTCACAAAAACACAAATACTGAACAAATTCAACTCCCTAAGAGGGACCCCAAAGTTTGTCAGATACATCAAGAATTATTCATGCCTGTCACAAGAGGCGACATGCCTATAATCCTAGAGAATCTATAGGCTGAGATGGGAAATGACTAATGAGTTACAAAGCCAGCCCTCACAGCAACAGCCAAAGCGCTAATCAACTCAGAGAGACCCCGTCACTAAATAAAATACAAAAAAATGACTGTGGGAAGGTGGCTCAGTGCCCCTGAGATACAATGCGCAGTAACCTCCACCCCCCAAAAAAAAAGAATGACTCTCCCAGGTAAAAGGGAAGATCCCAGGGCATGAATGGGAAGGAGAGAAAGTACAGTTAGTGTTTACTGGGTGTAATAGGTTTCCAAGTTTTTCACAAGAAGAAAAGAGTTCCTGGAAAAAAAAATTTTGAACAGCTGAAAACCAATGAGAAATGTACTATAAGAATTGCCACTGAATTATGCCCACTTAAAACAGCATCAAATAGTAAAATTAAGATAAAGTATAATTCACCTCAATTTAAAAAAAAAAATCACATAGTTTTTTAAAACATCTATTCATACTAAGTCCATTCAATACAGATATGAAAGTCCAATCCTCCTCAGTTTGTCCTTCTGTGTCCAACTCTGAACATGGGCAACACCGGCCAAGTAAGAAAGCCTGGAGGCCTCTTTACTGGAACAAGGCCAGTGCCAACTGGTGTTCTGGGCCCGAAACCTGCTTCCAGTACTTATAGCTAATTTGCAGAACATTTCTAACAAGTCCACTGAAAAATCCATGTCCTGCTTTTTAGGAGGCAACGATCTTAAACCAAACAATGCATGTGCCCTGGATATGAATCAATGCATCTCGGATGTGTGCAGCCAGTAATTAAACACCAAAAAAGTATGCCTACCCACTCTTCACTACCAGCATGCTGTCTCAGAACCCATGGACAATCAAAAGCATCCGATTTTTACGGGGAAAGTTCAACTTGAAAGACAGAATGGTAGATACATTAGATGAGGAAAGAAAAATCCTACAGGTAGCATTTGATAACTCTCTGTTATTAAATAAACAACAAATCTTAACTGGATATATCTATTCATCAAAAAGAAACTCTGTGCTAGCCAGGGTGTGGTAGGCGCACACGCCCTGTAAGTCCACAGCCCTTGAGAGGTCTGAGGTCAGGAGTAATAGAGGTTTTCAAAGCCAGCCTCAGCAATGGTGAGACACTTCGCAAACTCAGTGAGACCCTGTCTCTATTAAAATACAAAAAAGAGGGGCTGGGATGTGACCCTAGTGGTCCGAGTGCCCCAAATTTCATTCGATCCCCAGTTATACCAAAAAAAAAAAAAAAAAAAAAAAAAACCAAAAAACCTGTGCAGTGTTTGTTCTCTGGCATCTCAGGTCTTTCTCACAATAATACGTACTCTAACTTTTATTTTAATAGTGTGGACACAATACCTTTTATCTTATTTATGTGTTGCTGTATGAACAAACCGCAGGTGCTTCACACATGCGGAAAACAAAGAACACTCTACAAAACTACCGCTTGAGCCCATAGCCCCATCACCAGTACTCTACTTTTTAACCTTCGTGATACTCTTTCACTAGTTTATTTTAGGTGTTATCGTGGTTTCTACTTTACACCAACAAGGATACAATTTACTATGGGGAAAGTCAATAAAATGCATTTGGCGGTTTATTATTTAAGTCATGAGTTAATATTAAGAGGAACAAGGAATGATATTTCCCACTTACATAAATTTTGATATAAAATTTTATATTCAAACACTGTAAGAAATGCAACCACTCTGGAAAATTTTGGATATCAACTAATAATACTGGAAGATGTAAAAACTCCACTGCAAATATCAATTCCTCACCCTGGGAATGTACACACGAGCCTTGCTTCACCCTCTTAAATCCAGCATACAAGTATCACAGCAACATCATTCACATTAGCCAAAAAACTGAAAACACCACAAAGGCCCCAGTGTATGTAATAGTAAGTCAAACAACAGAATTCTACCCCTCAACATCAAAAGAACACTATACATGAGCAAAATTTGTGAATTTCCTAAACATATGTGTGAGGCCAAAGAGAAATCTTATAAAAATATGCCTATATAGGGCTGGGGTTCGTGGTCTCAAGCGGTAGAGCTGCCTTCGCAGCTGGAACTGTCGCGCGGCCCGGGTTTCGATCCCTCAGCACCAACGTAAACAAATAAAAAAAAAAAAAACCCCATTGTTTACAACTAAAGCAAATATAAAAGATAAAAAAAAAAATGTCCTATTAATGGTAAAATCCATTTATATATATAAATCTTCAAAAACAGGCCAAAGTAATATTATCAGTTAGGACTGAAATCCACAATGTAGTATAACTAAACTTTTTTTTCAAATATTTATTTATTTTGCTTTTAAGTTGTACACAATGCGATTATATGTACGTGGTTCTGATGATTGAAACCCGGGCATCGCACCGTGCTAGTCGAGCACTCTACCGCTTAGTCCACAATCCCCATGCCCCATAACTAAACTTTTTAAATGCAAGGAAAATATAACAAAGGAGCAGATCAGTCTTGGGTGGGGCACACAGGTTTTCCACTATGGAGGCCTGCTGTAATTCCACCTGTGTGACAGTTTATGAATGCTTTACTTGACGTCTTCAGTGACATCTAAGATCCATACCATATTCCTACCATGTAACTATCTCAGAGAAAAATAAGCTTTCGTACTTAAGAAGTATTTTCCAAAAGCAAGTTTAAAACATGCTGTGAAGTATCCTAGGCCATTAATAATCCTCTGGGAATTTTAGAAAGCTCTTAATTATTTTTTATTCTAAAGATTGTTTATGAAATAACTACAACCTACCTCATTAATACTGCATTCCAATCTTAATTAACCGACTAGAAACAACAAAGAAGCTATTATATAGTTCTCAAGAATATGTCTTCAAAGAAAATAACAGTGAATCCATAATAATTGAAATATGAGAATAAATATCAGAATAAGGTGTCCTATTTTGTTCTAAAAGAATAAAAGTTTTAAGACATTTGTTAAAAAGAAGACTCGAGATAATAAGTAAAAAATTGTAGACTAGATTAGTGGAGAAAATATAAAAAGTTGTCTCATATTAAACTTAAAGACATTAACAAAATACACAGTATAAAAACTGTGATATATATATAACATCAAACTGTCCCTAAAGTTAAACATTTGACTACAGACTTGTTATTGGGTTGGCAAAAAGGAAACGTGGAAAAAATAGTTATTCATGTTGGGTTTACTCTGGGTATTGAAAACACAACCCATGCTTGCTTTTTCCGGGACAGCCACAGCTAGTTTTTCCGCTACCTACAGCAGGTTTGGAATGGCTGGCTGACATTCATCGACATTTTTAACTACTGGGAAAAGGAATTGTTCGTCCTCCAGGCCCTCCCTTTGACTTGCCCCCCTCTGCTCCACACAACCTAGCAAAAAGTCCTGAACTCTGCATTTCTTTTTTAAGTAATGACAACAACCAGCCCTCTAACTTATTCCCCCCTTTCTTTGGGGGGGAAATTATCCAAAACCCACAAATAACCATTGAAAGCCCAAAGCAGCTTCTTAACTAGTTCCTAATCAGGTTTTTTTTATGTTATGGTGGTTACTGGGGATTAAACTCTGGGGCACCTCACGACACCACTGGGCCGAGTCCCCTAGCGCCATTTTTTTTATTTTTTTTTTGTATTTTAATTAAGAGACAGGTGTCCTCAACTGAGTTGCTAAGTGCCTCGCCATTGGCTGAGAGCTGGCTTTGTATCTCACTATCCTCCTGCGCTCATCCTCCCAAAGTGCTGGGATTACAGTCGTCTTGCGCCACCGCGCCCCACCACCAAATCCAGTTTTTTAACACTGCGCTAGAAGCTAGTTTCAACATATGCTTCAACACTCACGTTTTGTCATGGGGCTACTTACAAACATAAAAGGAAACAATGACTCTGCATGTTTATATCGTGCCATCAATTCTCCTTCCACTTCTCAAAGCGAGAATAATCAGATAACTTAATAACCCAGAGATGGTTCTGGCCCAGAGAGTACTCAATTATGCATTCATACAAAAATTTAGAAGGGGAGATCAAAGCAAATTTCCCAATGAGCTTAGACTAAAAAATTTTAGGCTGCAGTCCACAAAAAGTTCTTTCTTATGTGAGAACCCCACCTTTATAGATGTAGCATACAAGAAGCCCTGAGCACGTGGAGAAGACTCCAGCAAGGCAAGGGTCTGCTCCACCTGTGGTAGAGCAGGTTTTTTTTATTTAATTATCCTACCTAGCAAAACACACGAACTCCAAAACAGAGAGTATGTTTATACTCTACTTCTTATACCATCTAAAAAACTCCCAACCAAACCCTTGTTTATTCAGTGTTTCAGTAAGGCAGTGAGTATGTGTACTGGAGTAACCTAATAGTGATACTGATTTATTGATTTGGTGTTAATTTATGTGCTTGATGTTTGGAAATTAAATTTTAGGTTCTAATGGGTGTCACAGACAATGTTTCCCCCTGTAACAAGTTATGGCATAGTGCAGGTGAGTATCCAAGGCAACGCTTATTATGGAACACCTTACGTGTTGTGGACACTCAGATAACATTGTGTGGGGGGGGGGGGGGGGGGGTTACCCAGGATATGAAGTTAATGAGTGATTGTAAAGACGCTAGCTATAAAAAGTATATAAGCCAAATGTCCCACAGCTCACTCAATCGAAGCGCCTATCAAGACCACCTGTCACGCTCCCCGTTCGGAACTGACTTTGTCTGATCGGGAAACGGCTGCATAGCTTGAATTCCATGACTCAGAAGACTTCACCAGATCCAAGCCAATGCAACTAATAAGACGTATCTACCTTAGGAGAGCCCCCCTGGGAAGCAGGGAGATAGAAGCTAGTTAGGACTGTTGTGAATTTGTGATTTGAATTTTGTTGAGAATAAATCCTGGCAATTGCAAAAGCACAATCAGCCCTCAGTCTACTTAAATGTGCTCGTGATAAGAAACAGTCATGGCATATCACCTCCACCGAGCTTTTCAAAGAATAAAGGGAACAAAAAACAAAGACTAAATCAGCCGGTCAACCCATTCAGAGCCTGAGCCCTCTGGGAAGGATGGTATGGAGTAAAAGAATCCTAATGGCGATAAGGCCATTGGTTCCACTGACCTATGGTTCACAAAGCCACAGAGATGTACACTTATCAGAAAAGTAACTCCCAATTAATTTTCCGATGTCTGATTTCAAGTCAGTTCTAAGAGTACAAACATCTAAATATACTGTACTGAGAAAGGAAGAAACCTGGAGGAATTACAAGACAAATAAGCTTGATTACTCATTTGAAAGAGAGTGGGTAAGCATAGATACATGCTACTACAGTGCGAATCAACAACCTGAACTTAGATGTTAAAATACTGTTTGTTGCTAGCCAGTGCACAGGGGGGCGGCACTGAGCCTATAACCACCAAATGGTTCCAGTAGGCAGAGACATGAGGTATCGAGTTCACAGCCAGCACTCAACAACTTAGTGATGCCCTAAGCAACTCGGTAGAGACCCTGTCCGACTAAAATAAAATACAAAAAAAGGGCAGGGGATGTTTTTTAATGGTTAAGTGGCCCCTGAGTTCAATCCCCCAGTACCGCACCCCAAAAACTACTGTAGTGCCATAATGTGGGGCTCACTATGATCAAAAGTCCGGAGCCAAAATTAAAAAAGAGAATGCAATTTCATTTATCAAAGGTGACAAGGAATTGAAAAGAAATGAATAATACTCAATGGTACACAACAGAGTGTGTAGAAATTGAAAAGATCGATTTGGTGAATGTATATACAACAATAATTAAAATGGCATTAAGCCGTTCGCGGTGTGGTGCATGTCCCGCCTTAATTCCACACTTTGGGAGGCTGAGGCAGGAGGATCGTGAGATTCAAAGCCAGCCTCAGGCAATGGTTGAGGCACTTAGCAACTCAGTGGAGACCCTGTCTCTAATAAAATACAAAAAAGGACCTGGGGATGTGGCCCAGTTTGTCAGTGCCCCTGTAAGTTCAATTCCCGGTACACAAAAAAAAAATTGCTATAAAACCATATCAGTATAAACAAATTTCTACTTTGAGAAATTTTAACATATTGAAATGATTTTATGGATTATGCAAAGACTTTAAGTAGAAAAAATTCTTCCCCACCACAGCATTTTTATACAGGATAAATCTTGTAATAATCCATAATGTACAAAATGGTATATTAGTTCAGTAAATATTGACAGATAAAAAAATTACTATCCAAGGAGTGAAGATATAAATCAAGGAAGACTGTGGAAATGGCATGGAAAGAATATTTTCATATAACTTATATTAAACAAAAAATATTTTATACACTTCCAGAATCCTCATAGGGCCAGGCCCATGCCTAATGAACTAAATCCTGGGTAAACTACAACAAATCATTTTTTTTAAGTATTTATATATTTACTCTTTTTAATCTGTACACCAAATACAAATGCATTTTATGTTTTTACATGGTGCCTGAGGCATTGAACCCGGGCCGCGCAAATTTTCGAGTCGAGCACGTCCTGCCGCTGAGCCACAGACCCCAGCCTGACAGCCCTGAAATCATTTATTAATTGTTAGCCTTGCTAAAGTAATTTTGGAAATCTCCACGGAAAGCACATACCTCCAAACATAAGATAAAGCCCGGTCAACTAGCAGACAAATGCAGATAGCATCACTGGAACTCAAAACTAGCCTTGGGGAAAAAAAAACCAATCAACACTGATTTCCAAGAACTGTCCTATCATTGTTAAACCACACAAATCCCACATCCCAGGAAACACCCCCCACAGGCTCCTGGAGAACATACAGCAGTTCACGTCTATTAATAGGCATAACTCTTGTCCTATTCTTGTGGAGGGGAGATCACAGAAACCTGAGTCACATACAGAACAGATGCTCAGATGCACAACTTTTCTCACGACCAGAGAAACCCCTTGGCTCCTAGGTCCACCGAAAATGCACATCTTCTCTGTGTGCCAAATATTTCCCATCTAGCACCCTAAAGATTTCCCATAAGGCGATGTTTCAAAACAAAATCTAAATCACAAAGAGCCAGTCGTGGTGGCACACACGCCCTGTAATCGCAGCACTTGGGAGGCTGAGGCAGGATGAATTGGAGAGTTCAAAGCCAGCCTTAGCAATGGCAAGGCACTTTAGCCACTCAGTGATACCCAGTCTCTAATAAAATACAAAAAAGGTTCTGGTGATAGTAGCCCAGAGGTTGAGTGCCCCTTAGTTCATGTCCTCAGTAACCAAAAAAAAAAAAAAAATATATTCTCATTCAAAAAAATAAACATATTTACAAAATAAAATCACCACACTTATTAGAAACAATAAATTTGAGATCCCCAAATCTTCAGGATATTTAGAACAAACAAAAAAGATAAATTAAAATAACTAGACTCAAAATGTTTAAAGAGGGGGCTGAGGTGTTGTGGCTTCAGACGGTAGAAGCGCTCGCAGCAAGCAAACGTGCGCGACCCGGATTCAAACCTCAGCACCACATAAGAATAACTGTGCAATGGTGTACAACTAAAAAAAATAATAACATATTATTTAAAAATTTTTAAAGATGGTCTGGTTTGTTGTGGCTCAGCAGTAGAGTTGGCTCCGCCTAGCACGTGCGCGGACCGGGGTGTCGAACTTTCTCATTCACCATCGTAAAAACCGCATGTGTACAACTAACAGCACATAGAATAAATATTTTTTTTAAAAAATGTTTAAAGAAATTAGAAAGGAAGACACTATCTAAAACAACCAAATGAGGCAATGGTTGGTTCATATACTACCTGATAAACTCCCGAGTGGCTGGATGAAAACATGAGGACCTCAAGTTCAAAGCCAGGCCTCAACAACTTAGTGAGTAGGCCCTAAGCAACTCAGAAATGACCCATGACTCTAAATAAAATACCAAATAGGGCCTGGTAATGTGGCTCAGATGGGTTAAGTGCCCCCTGAGTTTCAATCCCCCCAGTACCTGAAATAGTGATACATCAATGAAATGACCAAAGAGAACGCAAAATAAAACCTTTTATAAAACAGAAAAAACCGAAATCACTGAAATAAAATGCACTACGATGAGTGAGACAACCCATCAAAACGGAAAACCAAATTTTTTAAGTTGTAGTATTGGACAACAAAATCTATATTTATTTATTTTATATGTAGAGCTGAGTATCGAACCTGGGGCCAAGCACAAGCCTTAGGCGAGCGCGCTAACTACCACTGAGCCTCAACCCCAGCCCATAAAGAGGAAACTAAATAACTTACTTATAGTAACACAAGAAATTGTTCCATCCAGGTTTTATATAGTAGACAGAAGAACCGAGAGTATAGCAACATAAAAGAGAAATTAAGATGAACTTAAGAAAGACACTTAAGGGGGGAAAGATCTAAATTAAGAATTATAAAAAGACAGAAACAGAGAAGGGAAAAGAAAACAGCTGTAAGACACAGAGAAGAATTTTCCAGCAGTTGATAAAAGAAAATCCATGGATATTAGAAGTCAATAAACACACCAAGTAGGATAAATAGAACAGACATTCAAACTTGGGTATATTTAGGTAATACTGAGACATAAGAGAAGGAGCCCAATAACTCCCCTAAGATACTCTTTTTATTAATTCCAACTCTTGACATACCATGGCTTCCCCCCGCAAATGCCGTCACTGTCGAGCCACAGCTACAACATAGCAAACTGTGGCCACCTCCATAGAATCATACGCTCCTGTTTTTCGGTCTATAGGGCCAGCATTGGTTACAGTTTCGCACCCTGGATGGCCTCCGCGTCGCAGCGCATTCTGGATTGAACTCCACCCTTCCATATGCCCGGGGGCTTCAGAGTGTCCCCCAATTCTGGTCCATATGCATAAGAACCTCAACCCCTAGTCAGGACTAAGCAGAGTCTACAGCTAACTGGACACTATGCCTATGTGCACCTTGCCTCTTAGGTCCTATGAAAAACATCCTTGATCCCCATATCCCCATTGGAAAAGTCTATGCCCCCAAAAAACACGCTTCCCCTTTGAGCTATTGTGCCATGTTCTTTAAAATAAAACCTCTTACAGTGTCGACATATGGTCTAATATTGTTGTGGTTTCAATCTTGTGAGTAGAACTGCCTGCGCTTGTAATCACTAAAGTCTTGCTGTGGCAATTGAACGTCAGCCAACACAGCCCATGCTGATGACATCGCAAAGTGTAATTGGAAAGCTTCTCGAGTAGCTCTGCCTCTAAGCTGCTCTAATGAGTTCAGCATAGTCTCCAGCCCCTGTCTGCCAGGAGGAATCGTAAGAGTGCCCAACACAAAGCTGAAAGCCTGAAAGCACGCGGGAATGCACAGCTTAGAACAGGTAACACTAATGTAGCAGCAAAAAAAAAACTATGGGCTTATTCCTGAATTTTATTGGGAATGTGAGCAAAAGAGCCCTCAGCAATTAGTATCCAAACCACATAAAAAGACAGACAGAGAAGAGATTAGAAGAAACCAACGGACTGGTCAATTACAAAAGAATAGCAAATCAGCTGTGATCACATACATCTCAAAGAGGCTACACTGGACAACCACAAATCCAACCAAATAAATCTTCAAGACCAGAAAATACAGAATTATATATCCAGTAACAACATAGACACAGAAAATTATAATGCCCAGAAAAACTGTCTTAAAGCAAAATAGTGAAATAATAAGACCTTTTTTAAAGAACAAAGGCTAATTTTAAAAGCCCAGATTGACCTCACAATATGGCAATCTACACTTTGCAGGTATGAATGAAGAATGCGAGAGGAAGGTCTAAGAAGAAAATATGTCAACTGTCACCTGCTGGGCACAGTTGATAAATGTCATTGAAAGTAAACTGTACTTCTCATGGTTAAGAAGGCCCTTTATTATCCATTATTACCATATTAGTGACACTGAATGCCTCCAGTCTGTCAAGATACTTTGCCCATTATACCTTTCGATAAGTTAGCAAAGCCTGGATTCAAAAACCAGGCTGCGCATCTACAAGAACAAGTGTGCTAAAAACTCACAGGATGATTGGCTTTTGGGGAGGGCAAAATAGAAAACTCAAAACAACCAAATGATTTGGTGTATTAACAACAAGAATTATGATCAGCAGCAAAGCCCAGAGGCACATTGCCTGTAATGCCCAGCGACTTTGGGAGGTCTAAGCTCTAGGAGGAGATCATGAGTCCAAATGAGCTGGCTTCATCAATGGCGATTGCACTTAAGCAAACTCACTGAAACCCGGTCTCTAATAATAAAATATACAAAAAAAGGGGTGGGTGAGGTGGCCCAGAGTTCAAGTGCCCCTGAAGGTTCAATCCCCCCGTAAACCAGAAAAAAAAAAAAAAAAAAAAAGAAAGAAGGATGATCAGATCAGAAGTTAACCTCTATGTGCCAATTAGTAGTTTCAGAAAGTAGTCTTACAATACTTATTAACTATATCCTTGATTATCTTATACTAGAAAAACAAAAAGGTTTTATTTTTAATACAACTGTCCCAAGCCCCTATATGAGGGGAAAAATGGAAGGAGGATGGTGAAACTCAGATCAACCCTCTAAAAAGAAGAAAAATGTAAACAAAAGGCAGAATAAATGAAAACACAAAAGGATGGCAAAAAGATCAAAGTAATATCATGTAATCACAAAATTATAAATGGTTAAAGACCTATACTTGCCCAGTTAAAAGTATCCAGATAACTAATAAAGAAAAAAAGTTACAATATTCATACAAGATACAAAACCCAAAGATCATGAAGGAAAATCAAGAGAAAAAGAAGATAAGTCCTAGCTGAATACAGAAATCAAAACAAAAGCTTAGAGAGCTGAAATCAAGATACATTTTAAGGGCAAAAGTTAAGAAAACACCCCAATAAAGGGAGCTAACAGTTTTAAATACTCTTATACACATAGAACATATCACAACTCTATAACTGAATAGACTCCTAATAACCTTCACTTAGCAAAAAACTGAGAGGGAAAAACTGAGTATTCCCACCATCAAAGCAGATTTCAACCAAAGAAAATCCTCAATAATTTAGAGATAAAATAATTAGTGAAGGGCTGGGATTTTGGGCTCAGTGCGGTAAGAGCGCTTCTATCGCCTAGCGCCGAGCGCGGAGGGTCCCGGGTTCGTCTCCTCAGCACCAAGAACATCATAAACGCATTGTGTACAACTAGAGAGCAAATAAAAAAATAATTTCAAAAATAATAATAATAAATAGTGAAGAATAAGATAAAAAATGTAAAGATCTAGAGGATGTTAAAGTCCACAATTGCACAAACTTGCTCTTAAACATGAAATAGAATTTTGTATCGAATTCAGAGAATGCCTACGACTTCTAAGGAATTGAGAAAATCATTAATAACAACTACTCAACATAAAAAAATTACCACATAGGAGGGGCTGGGATTGGTGGCCTCAGTGTTAGCATACCTGCCTTGCATGCATGGCGTTAACTTGGGTTTCCGATCCTAAGCACCATCATAAATAAATAAAATGAATGTAATAGTGTCTATCTACAACGACAAAAAATAAATTAAAAACAAAATTAACCACATAAAGAGAATCACACAACATATTTACTAATAAAAAATGTCACACAGGACTATACAATATTAAGATAAAGCTATTAAGTTAAAAACTTCAATTACAAAAAATATAAAATTGAAAAAGCTCAAATTTTGGAAACTGTTGAAAACAAACTTAAAAACATCCTTATAAATAAACACCTTGTGAAATTGAAAAAAATCATACCTACAAAGTTTTAAACACTGAATACTGTGGCTCAAAGGATGCATTAAGGTGCTTAGTCAATAGTTTTAAGTCCCTGGGGGTGTCCAGATCCCCAGGTACCACATTAAAAACAAAGCTAAAAAAAATAAAAGACAGAAATATCAATTACAGTACTCTATATCAGAAACTTGTAGGCTACAGCAATAACTGAATATTGCAGTTGATTCACTACATTAAATGTTTACATTCAAAAGAGAAGAGAAAAGCTATAAATAAAGGAGCTAAATGGTCACAATATGAGGTTTGAAAAGTATGATGCAAACCAAAAAGACAGTAACAGGAAGAAAATAATAAAGATACAACCAGGAATTAAAAAATAAAAAAAAGTCAGGCTGGGGTTTTGGCTAGAGATGGTTAGAGGCGCTTGCCTAGCATGGTGTGAGGCACTTGTTGTTCCGATTCTCAAGACATCACATATAAATAAATAAATAAATGACCATCAACAACAAAATAAAATATTTTAATTTTTAAATGACAAAAGTGGGGTGGGGTTGTGGGTCCAGTTGTAAGAAACACTTTTACCTCCACCTGCAAGAAGGCAATGGGTTTTGATTCTTCAGCACCACGATAAGTGAATAAAAAAAAAAGTGTATTGTGACCATCTACAAATTAAAATAAAAAAATAAATGAAAAAATGAAAAAAGTGGGGGTGGGGTTTTATAGCTTCCGTTGGTAGAGCACTATTGCCTGGCATGTGTGTGAGGCAGCTGTTTTCGATCCCCCTCAACACCACATAATAATAAATATAGAGAGGGCTTGGGTTTGTGGCTCAGCTGGTAGAGCACGATGCTTAGTCACCATGTTAGCGCACTGGGATTGGATCCTCATCACCACACATTATAAGTCAATAAAATAAAGGTCGCACTAACCGACAACTAATAAAAAAATATATAAATCATGTATATAAAAAAATAATGTATATTTATTTTTTTTTTTTTTGGCACCGGGATAGAACTCAAGGGCACATGACCACTGTCCACCAAAACAACATCCCCAGCCCCCTTTTTTTGTACTTTATATTAGAAGCAAAGGTCCTCATCTGAGATAATAAGTGCCTCGGCCCATTTTTTATGCTGTGATGAGCAAGGCTTTTGAACTCGCTGATCGCCTCCAGCCTCAGCCTCACCCAAAGGGTGCTGGGATTTACAGGCGTCGCGCCACCAGGCGCCCGGCTTAATAAAAATTATATTTTTTTAAATGTTAAAAAAAAAAAAAACATTTTGATCTCAAACACCGCTTAAGAACACCCTTCCTCAGTCTGGAACTCAGCTTCCATTCAAAAGAATGGCCCCAACATCTATTTTTGCAGCATTATCTCTTCTACTGGATCCTCCCAGAGTGTGGATGTGGTACTTTGTCCACACAAATATGAAAAAACTGAAACCCACATATGGAACAGAAGTTATTAAGAGTAACAGAAAGCAAAGGTCTCCCAAAGAGGTGAGGGTTCCCAATAGAGGTATTTCAATGGGTGGTCTGCTATCATATTGGGTGTCTTCTAACAAGGGTTGTTTTTTTATTTATTTTAAAATTTAGTTATTTTACTTTTAGATGTACACAATGCAAATACATTAATGTTTAACGTGGTGCAGAGGATCGACCCGCCTTGCCCGCGCACTTCGTGCCGAGGCGAGCTCACAGCCACTGATCCACAACCCCAGCCCAATCTAGGTTTTTTTATAATGGGCCTTTGAATACTGTCCCTTAGAGATGACTGGCGGGATTAATAGGAATTTAGAAAGGGGGCCAATCGATTCTATTTTCAGCAAATCTGGAGAAAAGTTATTTCTATGCCTTAATCAGCACAAGAATGGAGGTGACAGTCTACTGGAGCAATTAGTAACCGCAGATGGTGCTGTGTAGTGTCTAGTGTTCAATTAGAGAGAACTGTCCTAGTGGCTAGAAATAACTGTGGACAGAAAGTATTTGTATGCTGCCTGTCATGGCCAGCCCACGGCTCCGCTCGGGAGGAAAACTCGGAGGCAGAGTAAAGCTATTAACTACTTTTTACTTCTACTTTCTTAGAGAGAGCTTAGAGAGAGAAAGAAAGATTTTTCTTCTTCTTAGAAAGAGCTTAGAGGAGAAAGATTAGAGAGATAGCTTTTTCTTCATCTTCTATCTTATAGGAGCTTAGCTTGAGATAAAGAGAGAGAGCTTGAATAGAGGAGAGATTAGATCTTCTTTAGAGAGAGAGATGAGCTTAGCTTTTTTAGAGCTTCTTTCTTCTCTTCTTCTCTTTCTCTGCTATCTTCTTTCTTCCTCGTCTGGAGCCTCGGTCCTGACTCTGACCAGGAATTACATTCTTCTATCTGGTTTTCTCTTCTGTAACCGCTCTGCCATACGTTCTGGCCGCTCTGATTCTTTTCTTCTTCTCCGATCCCGAACTCTTCGTCTGATCGATCGGCAGCGACTGCATGACAGACTGAATGAATATTATTCTTCTCCTGACTCCAAACCCGCTTTCCAACCCGGTTATATACCTTTAGCGATGGCTGGTACCCTCACGTGCATTTGACAGGTGCGTTCACATACATACATATTAACAGGTGGAACCTTATGGCCTTCCCAGCTGACCGCAATAGCCCATCTCCTCAAAATGGGTGCACCTTCAAAAGTTTGAATTTCCCCAATGCACTCTTCCATTCCTTTTCTTCCTCAAGACCCTTTTTTCCTGGCCACCAAATGTGTTGGACTTTTTAATAACCAACTAACCAACTGTCCACTATAGAAATATGGTAACTCCTTTCAAAGTACACCTTATCTGTCTGAACCAAAAATCCAAGCTAATCCCTGTGACTACAATGTTTATGCGCCAAAGTTATAGCAGTCTCTTTCAAGACCCACAACAAAACTAACCTAATTCCAAGGGGCTGAGGTTACAGCTCAGGAGGAAGATCACTATGCCCTCACACAAGTGATTGAGGCACTGGGTTTCGATCCACAAGCAACCACATACAAATACATAAAATAAAATAAAAAAAAGAAATATTGGTTGTCCATCTGTTATAAAACAAACAAACCAAAACAAAAACTACCAATTCCATAAACCTCAGTCCATTGTCCCTCCCTACTAGCCATGGACTCTCCTTTCTTTTTAATCTTCACAATTAAATTTTCCTGTCTATTCCTTAAGTTGCGCATTCAATCCCTCTACTACCATATTAAAGGGATTTGTGAATCAACTAACCTATCCCTTCTAACTTGAAGAGACACTTAAGAATAAAAACTGTTTAAAATGCCTGGTTCCTCAAGACATCTAGCAAGCAGTTATATAACATTAGGTATTAAGTAAATGTTATCTAAGATTATGGGAAAAAGTGCTTTTTATATATCACATAGTATTAAAAAAATGCTTTTCCCCTAGAAATGAAGGACACTACGTATGTGAAATACAAATTGCTTTTCCCAATGTATAGATATAAATTTATATTCCTTTAACTAGGCTAGTAAAACTTCAGAAAAAAGTCATTTCAATTGCCACGGGCATGAAATTCACACAATGAAATATTCTTTTTTTTTTTTTTTTTTTTTTTTTTTTTTTTTTTTTTTTTTTTGTAACCGAGGGGATTGAAACCCAGGGGCGACATACCCCCACTGACCTAAAGAAGGAAATGCAATAAAGTTAACTAGCCATGAATTAATGGCCATTAAAATAAAGAAGAAGAACAAACATGCCAGCCCTTATCTCAAAAGCATCACTGTGTGACCACACAAAATGAAGAGAATGACAAGTAATGATAACGAACAGGTTGATTTTCAGATAGACATTGCACTACATCCTAATTAAGAAGGGAAGTACCTGTGAGGAAGATTCTCAAAAACCTAGGAATGGAATGACCCAGATATCCCCACTTCTCAAGTAAGTTATCCAAAAAATCCTATAGTCAATATCCAGCATACTATATGGAAACCGTCACTACAATGTTTACAGAAGCAAAATTCACAATAGACCAAATTATGGAACCAACCCAGATGCCCATCAATAGGATAAATGGCTCCATAAAAATGTTTATGGCAAACATATACAAACAGAGTTTTACCCTTACTCAGCACATAAAGAAGGAATGAAATAATGGCATTTGCCCATTAAATGGATGGAAATGGAGAAAATATCGAACTAAGTGAAATAAGCTAGACTCAGAAAATCAAGGGACAAAGTGTTTTATCTCATGTGAGGTACATGTACCAAAGGGAATTTCAACCTTTATTTATATGTGTATAAAGTATCCATCAAAAATAAATAAATCATGGGCATAGGGTATGTGGCTTAGATATAGCGTGCCTAGCCTATCATGCCAAGATGCACGGGTTTCAATCCACATCACCACAAAAAAAATAAAATAAAAGGTATTGTGGTCCCACCTACAACTAAAAAAAAAACTGATAAAAATAAAGGTAATATAACATAAAATGAGGAGTTGAAAGCATTGGTACCGGAATGAGGAAATTGGGAGGTGAAAGGGGGAGTAAAGGGGTTAGAATTGGGGATTGAAGTGAACCCAAATACAAATTATTAGGCCTCAAATTTAAAAAAG
>JAKELJ010000319.1:0-35916 GCA_025594165.1 Tamias sibiricus
ATAAACTAGATTAAACGTAGATTGGGCATCTGAGCAGGAAATGGAAGTGGTGACTACATATGCTCCATATGAGATATTTGAGGGGAAACAAACAAGGAAAACCGGAACCATTAGGAGGGCAAATGTCTTGTGTCGGTGAGCATTCCAAGTAGAGGAATCATTTTCAGGAAAGGATACTATTGGCTTGAATAAGCCATTATAAGTTTGTAGGAAATATGAGATGTTAGGTTCTATGTATTAGCAAAGATTTGTTAAGAGAAATTGTTTCAGTCACAGAGAGAGGAAGACATTGTGGATACAATGTGAGTTGCAGTATATCATGCTCGTGGCCGAATAGACATTCACCATATTCTTATTTCTCCTTCCAAAACTTTTCCCTGTCTCTCTTCTCTCTCTTTTTTTTTTATTTTTTTTTTGCTAAAGCATTGTTTGCCAGCCACAGAAGTATAAAAACAAAAGGTCCATTTAATTGCTATCTATCATTCCCTACCAATGGTTGGATTTTGCTAATTGACTTCAGATATATCTTGCAAATTATTGCTTATTTTACACTTCATAAATTTATGTTTATACTTTCCTTAGCTCTTCCTTTAGCTATTCTTAACTACTGATACAACCTAACACTAAATCTAAATATATATATTTATTTTAAGCATGACAATCACTTCTTACTATTTAAAAATTAAAATATGTGTAAATATTTAAATTTGGTACCAGAGATTTAACCAGGGGTGCTTAACAACTGTGCTAAGTTGCCAGCCTTTTTAAATTTTTTATTTTAAGACAGGGTCTTGTGCAGTTGCTTAGGGCCTTACTAAGTTTGCTGAGGTGGGTGAACGGTGAGATCCTCCCTGCTATCAGCTCCCAACCTGATGGGATTATAGGGATGTGCATGTGCCTGACTCTGGAACAATTATTTCTAAATTACAAGCTTTTTTACTATCTGCTTTACATACTTCTTGTGCTGTTTACATATACCTTTGAGTCCTTGGCTTTAATACCAAATATCTACATTTTATACAAACTATACATCAGGTCCACACAAATTCTCAGTATAATGTGGTCCATTCTTTTTGAATAATAGTATCTAATTTGTTTTATAAGCAATCACTTCACACTATTTAGAATATTGTCTACTAGTTTACTACTTGGGAATTGACCACTACGGTATAATCAATTTTATCTTTTGGTGCTCTATAAAATATCTTTCACTGACTAATTTCTGATTGCAAGAATAACTTATTTTAATAATGTATGTGTTATAACGACTTTGATAATAGTTTTTCAATATGTTTTTTGAGACAAGGTCTCAATTATATTACTCAGGTGGCCTTGAACTCCTGAGCTTTAAGCTCTCATCCTGCCTCAGCCTACTCAAGAGCTGGGATCTAGATAGTCATGCGTCATTCACATAGTAGATTCAAATATTTAAAAACTATTTATTAGAAATACAGAATTGTATCATTGGATGCCATGTTCTAGAGTATTAGGCAAAAGAAAAACATAATTAAAGCAAATTGACACCAAAATCAAACTTATAAATAAATAGTTCATGCTGAGTAAAAACAGAACCAAATGCAAATTGTAAAACTATGTCCCTACTTTTTGATAAACTTTTACTTTATACTGCAAACATTGCAATGATTAATTGCAAACATCTTCTTTTACAGGTTGCTAAATATTACTTTTGACTATTAATAAGTAAATTGTGAGTTTTTCCAACCTACCTCACAAAGTAAATAAATATAAAAAGGATCTAAGGCAAACTTTGACCTTTCCAACATTGTTAGGTTTTGGAATAAGCAAGTGAAAAACATTATGAATAAAACCAAAAATGGTAAGGTCATTATTAGGGTTTGCTTCCCATTTTAATCACTTGAATGGCCCACATCTAAGATTAGAAGCATTCACATAGCTTTGCGACTTTGCCATTAGCAGTAATCTGGATTTGTGTATTTTCTAGGATTATGCAAGGAAAAGTTATCAGGAATAGTTTATTTCTTCAAACACCAAACACATGCAGAAGCAAAAAGTGGCTAAATACGAGACTACGGAATTTTTCTTGGACAATTATATCTTATATATTGGGGAAGTGTGGAGTTACTCCTCTTCTCTTCTATCAAGTTACTTAGATTTGCATATGGCTGGTAAGAAGTCAGGTGTGGGGAAAATAAGACCCTGCTGTAGCTGGAAATGTTAAGTATAGGAGGCACATGGCCAGTCCCCATTTTGAGAAACTAGCCACCCAAAGAGCCCTAAAACTTTAGTTATCCTTCAAGTTACATAGGTCATGGAACAGTCTGGTCTTGTTACAAGCTCAGGCATTCTGAGAGATATGTCTAGGGAAAAACAGATATTGCGTGATCTGAAGAATCAATCTTCCCTCTGAGCTGCTGTAAAGTTGTATACACTACAAACTTATACATAAACTATGAGATTTTTATTTAGACTAAAGGATAAGTGTGGTGACAAAAATCTGAAAAATTATTTGCCTCTATAATATCATAGTTTGTTTTCAACATTCTGAAGATACCCATGAAAACAGTTCCAAAGTAATTAGTTGACATAGATGTAGTAGATTTGATGTACCCATTCATTTGTTCCAAACCCAAGAGATACCCTCAATTGAAGAAAAGAATAATTAAAAGTCCATGCACATTTCCACCTGTTTTTCACATATTATAGTAGTCACTTAGCTAAATGTAAACCCATAGTAACCATGGTGAAAAGGTACTTCATAAGCCCAACACTTCCTTGATAAGCAGTCAACACATCATGGGTAAGGGAAATTGAATTCCTCCAATCTCCAAACCCCATGAATTTGTTGTTCCTTATATGGAATAGGGGAATTTAAAGTGTGATTAAATAAGAATCTTGAAATGGGAGAAAATTCATTCCTATTGGAGCTGATATATCAACACATGGATCATTACAACCACAGAAGGCAGGAGATCCAGAGCTAGAGGTAGAGAGGGTAGGAAAATGACTGGATTGGAAGTTAGAGAAAAGCAAATCTTAGGAACTGAAAAATCAAGACAAGAGTTTTTCCCCTAGGAACCTCCAGAAAAAATTCAGGCCCCAAAAACCATTTTATATTTCTGGCCTCCTATTATTTATTATTTCCATGACCTAGTATCTTGATGATAACTAAGTTTTAGGGCTCTTTGGGTGGCTAGTTCCTCAAAATGGGGACCTGGGGCCCATGTGCCTCTATACTTAAAACATTTTCCAGCTAACAGGTCTTATTTCCCCACACCTGGACCTCTTCCAGGCATATGCTATCTAAGTAACTTGATAGTAGAAGGAAGAGTTGATACTCCACAATGAGGCAATCTTTTGTATGTTTTTAGGTTATTAAGTTTATGGTAATTTGTTACACCAGAAGTAAAAAAAAAAAAAAAAAAAAAAAAAAAACAAATAACAAGTTCTAGAAAAATATTTTCAGATATTATCATGCTGCATACCTGTGAATTTGGTTTCCCCCATTTTAGTCAGATTTAGGAAAAGGGTGCAAATCAGGGTAAAATTAGAACTGGAGAATGAGTCCTGGTGTAATAAGGACAGGAAAATGAGTCCTGGGCCCTATCCACTTTTTCCTCAGTAGCAAACAAAACTAAGCAAGTATGCATAAGAGAGTATAGACCTTTCACGGTTCAAAGTAAAATTCCCACAAAGAGTAGAAAATTCAGTCTATTTAAATAGATAAGAACATTACATTGTCCATATTTCATAATAGTCATTTTTTTTATCTGAACAAAGATTCTTATTCGTTATAAATTACATTTCTGTTAAGACTTGAGGGAAAATTTATGACATGTTCTTCATGATTTTAGCTTTTTCATACCCAACCAATGTTACAGAACATTAATTTCAGGAAATAAGACTACAGATTACACAGGAAAATTGGTTGAAACAATCACATAGATTTTCTATAAAAGAAAAAAAATACTTTGCAAACACGAAACAAAGAAACCTAATCTGGTTTGTGTATTTATAGGGAGGGGGGGAAAATTAAAAAATTTAGTATACTCATTTGTTAAGCTATGTGGTATTTATTTTAGATATGGACATGTGGAGTTTTTAATTATATTACTGAATATTCTTTCTCATTATGAAGTGATTGATTAAATACTAAGTTTAATCTCTTTTTTGAGATCGAGAAAGGAGTTGTTACTTTGAGTAAACATGCTTTAAGTCATTTTATGATTTAGTATAAAAGGGATATAATTCTTTTCAACTTGGGCTTGTGTTGGTCTTGACAAGGGATATTGTATTTTACCTGTGCCAACAATCTTATAATGGCCAAATGTCTGTCTGGGTTTTTTTTCCACTTGGATTCAATGGACCACTTGTGTTTGTGAAAGCTGGAATTATAATGACAGTGCCTGCCATTATGCTCCCCAACAGTAAGCCTTCTGCCAAATTTAAAGCATTATTAATTGAAAGTTGTTCACTGAAGGGAGACACTGGGCATTAACATTTGGAAGGTGTTATTTGTTCACCATGCAGGAGTACAGTTAGTGTTTTTTATTTTCCTGTTGTGAGCTATGTTTACTAGAGAGAATATACCACTGAGGAATAATTAAAAAAAAAATTTACACTATTATTTAAACATCTGTCTGTAAATGAATAATCATTTTCCCAGCAATAAACAGATACATGAAGTATGTTGGTATGTGTATAAGTAAATATTAAATTTATCTATTCAAGAAAATGTATATTTGTTTACATTCAAATTCATTGTACTCCTGTGAGTACATAGTGTTTCTGAGCTTAACCTTCATCAACAATCCCTTAAACAGTTAATTATATGCATTTTTATAAAATACAACGAGTTCAGTGTTGTTTTGCAACTAAGGTCAAGTCAAGACCTTGCCTTTTTAATCTGATTAAAGAGTATGATATGTAATCGAAAGACAGAGCAATCAATAGAGGTTAATTAAAGACTAAAGCCCTCTGTGGTAGGATTGCAGAAGAAAGCCCTTGACTCTTATGAACAAAAAAGGGATTTTTCAAGTGAAATTTTAGGTCTTATCAAAAAAAAGAAGAGGATTGGATTTGTGCTCTCAGTCTCTGGATGATCACATCATGATTGTCATTATTCATCTAGTACACATTCATTTTATTATGCTGACGGTGATTGTGGGTATTTTTAAATGCTTCTTTAGCTATATTTGTTTACCCTTACTACTGCATATTCATGATGACCTTCTACTTTATACTTGTCTTTCCAAAGTTGCTCTTTACAAGGATGTTTTCAGAAAAAAAAAATCATAAATAACGATGAATCCCACCATTATGTATAATTAAAATGCACCAATTGAAAAAATGGGAGGTGGGAATCTCAGAATTTTATAAGGACAAAGTATCTTTGAGAGGCCATCATATTCAAAATGACTTTTTTCCACATACATATACTTTTAATTTAATACATTATTAGGAATGATTAAATTGTAAATATATAAGCTGAAACTGACAAATCATTGCTGTAGAGGACACATTGCAAGTAAAAATCTACTTTTTTGTGAAAATGGGAAAAGTACACTTGGAAAAACATTTTGGAAGTTCTAAAATGTTAAACATACTCATACCATATGACATAGATATTTAGCACTTATGTATTTCCCAGTTAAATGAAAATTTTTCTAGGCAAAATTTGTACATGACGTGTGTGTGTGTTGTGTGTGTGCACTGCCGCGCATATAACCAACTATATTTGTAATAGTTCAACTGATATAACCAAAAGGTTGTCAAGAGATGAATGGATAAGAAATTGGGATATATGCATTTTCATTGGATATTATTTAGCAATAAAATGAAATGACTACTTGATTCTATTGTGAACAGCATGAGTGGATTTTAAAATAATTATACCATACAAAAAGATAGGCAATTAAAGAGTATCCAGAACGTAGAAGAATTTCTACATAAACTCTAGATAATTAAAACAATTCAATTGTTTATTGAGATTAAGTTGTGGTTACTTGAGAATAGCGTTTGGGTAACAGCATGATTTAATGGAGGAGCAAGGAAATACTGGGGGTGATGGAAGTGTCATCAGGAATGTGGTCTGATTTAGGATGATATTTATTTGTCAAAAAATGAATATGAATTCATTTTATAATACTTCAAATTATTATCTCTAAAAGTTGTAATATTATAATCTCCTTAGGTCTTTAAATGGTTAATATACTGTGTCATTTTCTTCAACTCTTTGAAGTATTTAATATTTTGCATTTGTTTACAATGTTATTTGAAATTTGGTCTTATTTTGATTTTTGTTCCTTTTTAACTTAACCCTGAAGTTCAAAAATATTTGTTTTCTTTTATTTTATTTAATAACATATAATCTAAAGTATCCTATGTGTGTATTTTAGTCAGATTTGTGTTGGCTGTTGAATGGAAGGACCCAATAAGAAAATCTAAGAGAAAGAAATGTTATTTTGGCTCATGGTTTCAGAGGTTCAGTCCTATGTTGGCCATAGCTCTGAGCCCGAGCTTAAGACAGAATAACATGACAAAAAAAGTAGCATGGTGGAGAAAGAATTCCAAATGTATTGTGGTCCTTACAATGCCGTTTGCTTTCTTTCCAAAGTTTAGGAATATTACCAAAAAAACTGATCTTTACTCTTTTTTTTCCTTCCCCAACAATCTTAGGTAAAGAACGATTCCAAATGTTGGGTACACACCTATCTTCTTTTTCTATTTGTTTTGTTCTGCAATTGTTTGCTTGGTTTTTCTGGTTTTGTTGTTGTTGTTGTTTGTTTGTTTGTTTGTTTGTTGTTATATTATTTCTTGTTTTCTTATTCAATGTTTTTGTTGCTTTCAATTTGAGGAGTTAGTAAATTCTTTAGTTTACTACTATACATAAATAAAGTCACCATGACTGTATAACTTTCAAGTTATTTACATTTAATAAACTCTATAATGGTAAATAATATCTCAAAATAATAACTTTTATAAATTAAATAATATTGTGAGAGTAACAGAATATAAGTTTTACATTATAAATTAATGAAAAAAAACAATCCATTTTACAATAGTTAAAACAATTATTAAATTGTCAATCACGCTAATTGCATTTACTTGTGCAGTGAACTATATGATGTTACTTAAGTCAATCAATAACTATTTGAATTATTTTCTTCTATGTATCATAGCTGAGAAAATTTTACACTATTACTAAATTCTAAGAAAAAAAGTACCGATAATTTCATTAATTGCCAAAGTGTTATAAAAAATAATGTGTGCCAAAGACATTGTTAAAAACTTCCATGAACATTCATTTAGATGTACTCAAATATAACATGCAAAATTAAAAATATTGAAATTTTTTGGAAAAAAAAATTAATTCAGATATTTAAAGATTATAAATCAAAACTTCATATCTGAAAGATATCAAAAAATCATATATGTTGCAAGATGATAATTTTATAAACACTAAACTTTTATTAATTTTCCCTTTGAATTTTTACTTTTATATCCATGGCAGTTTAATTTTTTTTTCCATTTATGTCTTAAGTAGTTTTCTTTCATAATAGTACATATAAATAAAACTGATTAGAAATATTTTTATTATTTTTAATATAATAGTTGCTAAGATTCCTCACTTATGAAAATTTCCCTCACATATGAAAATGGCTCTGTAGAAAAAAATTGTAAAGAAATTGTTATCCCACATATTGTTCCACTAATGCCATTCTAACCATTCATTTATAGTTACTCTATTAATATGTCTTTTTATGCTTGTGAACAATTTCTATTAAATATATATAGAAATATCTTTTTGTTTTCACTTAACTTTATGATTGACAGTAGCATGTGATCCTCATTTTTGAAACTGTAATTCTAACATCTTTTAAACAAATTTTTTTTTTTTAGTTGTAGATGGACACAATATGTTTATTTATTGATTTTTATGTGGTGCTGAGGGATCGAACTCAGTGCCTCATGTTTGTAAGGCAAGCACTCTACCAAACTGAGCTACAACCCAGGCCCTCTAACATCATTTTTAATCTGAGTTGAACACAAAATTTATGAGAGTCCTTGATCCTTATTATCGGGCTGTTGTATGCATATCATTTGATAGACATGATTCACAGTAAAAAACATTGCTTAATGGGGGATTACAGAAGAAAAAAATTTAGTATGTGATCATTTAAACTAGATGGTTTTAAAGAAAATCATTTCAAAAATATCAACTCTGTATTTTTAAAAATTTATAAAAGAATTAGTCTTTTGGTAACAGGATGGAAAGTTTTCAAAGATTAAAAACAATTTGGTTACATGCTCATTAATTTGTTTTATATTCCAACACCACAAAATGTGTGAAGCATAAGGGAGTTTGATGTTTAGTGCAATACTTGAGATTGACTTTTTTCTTTCTCTTTGATGTTTACATTCAGTTTGACTACTTTGGCATGTATATCTTTGATATTACCAAATAATCAATAGACTCTGTTATGTTAAATTCACGTTAAGCTCTTTTTATTTAAGATGATGGTGAGAGGGAAAAGATAACATACCAGAAATTCTTTTTTTTATAGAACAGTTTCTTTCTATCATATGCTCAAATCTAGTGTAAACACACATGCACACACTACACATATCTGATGTGACCCTTATTTTTAAAGTTTTCAATTGTGTACTGTATTTTACAAAAAATTTCTATGATTTTTCCTACAGAAAGATATTTTTAACTTTTGCCAAAATTGCTGTTTTGCCACCTTGAAATATAATTTTACATTTTTACTTAACCGAGTAATATACATTTCATATTTGGGTGCTAATTAAAGAGAAGAAAATTTTTTTGGGGGGATGGACTTGGATTGAACTCAGCGCATTTCAACCAGGATCCACATCCAGCTCTTATGTTTGTATTTTTTATTTAGAAACAGGTCTCACTGAGTTTGTTAGTGCCTTCCACAGTTGCTGAGGCTGGCTTTGAGCTTTCTATCTCATGTGCTAAGCCTATGCTGGATTACAGGTGTGCGCCCCCATGTTGGTATTTTTTTTGGGGGGGGGTTTCCTGGGGTTTTTAGTTCCCCCCTTACCTGGGATAGGCTCCTCCAGACCGGTGGGAGGAAGGACTGGGGGAAACACACCCATCAGAGGCAAAATACTCGGGACAGTAGGGGCCACTGGAGGCCCACGTCCAGCCCTTACATGCGAGGATAATCAGGGACGCACCTAGGAGATCGGTCAAGGCACGAATTGTTTATTGAGGAAGTTGGACAGTTTATACAGGGACATGGGCCGAATCAGCAGAAAGATCATAGGGACACATAAGGAGCAGGGGGCGGATGCCATTGGTGGGACATTGGGCTTAATCTTGGGGTTAGGTTTCAGTTCTCATCTTAAGTTCAGGGAATGACCCTTGGCTAGGCCAAGTTCCCATATTCAGGAAATGGGAGACAGGCCAAAGAGTTTTACTAGCGAGCTGTTTAACGTACCAACGACGACCTGCTGGCTTAAAAAATATATTTAAAATCTTAGTGTAATATAACCTATCATTACCACATTAGTTACTAATGTAAATGACTTTTTACTTTTTTGAGTTAAATTCAAGCATCATTTAGGTTTTTGTATCACTACAGTGGCAATTTGAATGTGCAATTACCTCTTTGACAAACATTAAGAGAAATTTCGTATTTAAAACTAAAGTAGTAACTTTTCTAATTCTTTTTTAAAACTATGCATAAATTTTAAATTAAACATTATTTACAATTTAGAGAAAGTATTTAGAACTTTTGGAATTCCAAAGATGAATATAAATTGAAGTTTTAAAGGTTATGTGAAAAAAATTAAAGCAAATATTGACATGTATTCAAACCAATGTCTATAGAGAAGCAAAAGTCATTTGAGTTTAAATTTGCTATTTCTTATATTGAATTTACTTAGATTATAAACATATAGTGAGCCAAATGCTATATAACGTTATTAGTAACTTACATGCATTTTATTACATTTTTTCAGGAATATTTTGTTCAGAAGATGAATTGCCATTGCAGAACTACTCAGTATCCACAGTCTATCTTACCAAATTAAGTTTCACTTGAGCTGCTATTACTTTCATTCTATATGTTCAAAAATATGCAATGAACTTATATAGATTCAGGTTGTCTAACATAGACAGCAAAATAGCCAACTAGTCAATTAGTTGATTAACTTTGGATAGTTACCCAAACTATGGTTATGCTTGGCGATTAACTAAAAATAATTTTGATTCACTTAATCTTTTATAAATTCAAATTTTTCATGATTAAAGGAATATAACTTTCAAAGGAAAAATAATAAAATCCATCCTATTTTATCTATTTAGTGCTATTTTTTTTTTTTTTTTTTTTTTTTTTTTTTTTTTTTTAGGGAAGAAACTATGTTTGCATGACTGTGAATCAATGCTCAGTGGGGGAATTATACAATATATTATATATATATAGTATATTTTATATATATATATATAATATTTTTTTAATAATCTAATCTTTATTTCTCTAGTTTTTTTAATCCCTATTGCAGTTGCACTGTCTCATGTTGATCTATGTGAAACTTAAGAGCATATAAAAGCAATTGAATGGTGTCATCAAACATTCTCAGTCAGGAAAATAGTTTTATTAAATAAGTTATGCTGTGTTGAACTAAATTAAAATTATTTAGTAATTAGTTTTGTTATAATATAATTCATAGATGCTAAATTTTAAGAATTATGAAATACCTACCCTATTTTTTAAGTTTTGTGATTTTCCTGGTAGTCTTAATGTAATTCATTGAATTTGCTAATTACTTAGCAAAAACAAAACAAACAAAAAACATGTAAAGAGTGTTGTTTTTAAAATATTTCTTTATTTTAGTTGTACACAATGCCTTTATTTAACTTTTACATGGTGCTGAGGATCGAAACCGGGCTGCACACGTGCTAGGCAAGCGTTCTGCTGAGCCACAACCACTAGCCATAAAAGAGTTTTATAACTCACTTGTACTGATATTTTTAAACTCTTATTCATACGTGGCCTATTGCATAAGGAGGTATAAACAAGTGATTGCTTTTAGCATCACACACTAGCTACAGCTAGGACGACAAGAAATATGTTTTCTGTTTAAACTTTGGACAAAACCTTATGAAGAAGGGTCAAGTTGATATTATTTAAGTACATGGAATGTAATGTAGACATAGGTTGATTCTCATGAGATTTTGTGCATTAGTTATCTTTTACTGGATACCTAAATTTGTATACCAGCTTCTTCATACATTATCTTTTATTTTCAATGCATAGTAGCAAGCCATAAGTTATAACTTTAATTGAATAGGGGTGGAAACTTTGTTTTTGGTATGTGTCCCAAATTACATATATAGTATATGGATAAAATCGGTATAAATACTTGTCCTGAGCTGGCGTGGTGGCGCATGCCTGTAAATCCCACACTTGGAGGCTGAGGCAGGAAGGATCGCGATTCAAAGCCAGCCTCAGCAAATGGCGAGGCACTTAGCAGCTCTGTGGAGACCCCCAGACCATCTAATAAAATACAATAATGGGGTGGGGATGTTGCCCCCAGTGGTCAAGTAGCCCCCTGAGTTCAATCTCCAGTACAAAAAAAAAGAAAAAGAGGAGGGATCCAAGATGGCGGATTAGAGGAAGCCGCCTTCAGGACAGCCCATGAAAGAACCCAACAAAGGCAATATATTGCCTTGCATCATCTATATATAGGCTGAAAAGAACCGATCTCCTGATTGTTTGATTATCACTACCAGAGAGAGAAAGAGAACAAGCTGTCTTGCAGCGCTGGAGCCACGAGGCTCCCTGCAAAACCGCCGTGGGTGGATGCACAGCCGCAAAACAAAGTTAGTGTGTAGAGACCGCACTACTACTGCAACCCCAGCCAAACTCACGCACACCAGCATGTGAAACCAGCAATAAAAACAGCGATAAAACCACGATAACAGCCCCTCCCCCGGACGGATTGGTGCTGGGAAACACGGAAGACCGCGGGTAAAACACACCAGTTCATATCCACAGTCCACCTGACGTGACCCTCAGTAGTGGGGCCCCGACAGAGCGGCGCAGGATCGGCGACAGCAAACAGGGGCAGAGTGGAGCGGCCACATCTGAAGCAGTTGCGTCTGCACCACAGTCACAGGTGTGGCTATCCCGGTGCAATCGGCGAGGATATGGGAGTTCGGCGGAGCTGCTGTTGACTGAAGGAGAGCAACCGCCACTCTTGAAAGCGCAGGGGCTGGTCCTGACAAAGGGAGGAGACGGAGAGCAACGGCTACATCCATCCCAGGGACGCTCGAGCTCTCTGAAGACAACCACAATTGGGTGAGACTTGTGTCAGCAGGGGAAGGCGTTTTCTGAGCTAGCGCAGCGCCACAAGAGGCTGCAACTGTGGGTGGGCTGGGGGAGGGGTGCCTTCTGGAAGGTCCCCTTCCCGGCATCCATTCATCTGCTGACACACACAATCCCCTGGCCACTCCTTCACTGCACCGTGCAGTGACCACTGGCCTAAGATGCAGCCTGATTTCACTAACAAATCACAGACGAGATCCAATTAGCAATTGGTTTTGAACTGGAAAGGAAAAAAGAGGAAGGGCTTTGTCCCAGGGCCCGTTTTGTCTGAGACTTGGTTTGAACTTGTTTTTTTTTTTTTTTCCTTTTCTTTTTATTGTCTGCTTGATTTTTTGGATTGCAGGGAGGGGTTTTTTGGTTGTTTGTTGTTCATTTTTCTTTTTTCTTTTTTGGTTTTGTTTTGTTTATTCTTGCTTTTTTTTTGTCGCTTTTTTTCCTTCGATTCGCACTGACTTGTTAGTGTGTTTAGTTTGCTATCGCTCCTTTTTTCGTTTCATTCTTTATCCTCCTTCTCCACTGTCTTGTAGTTCTGTTCTTCTCCTTCATGCTTTCATGTTTACATCCGTGCCAGTGCCCATACTAACTCGATGGCACCAAAGACAAGTTATACTGCAAAACTTGGGGAATTTAGAACTGGCGCAATTGAAGACTGGGTAGCAAAGTGGTGTTATATATAGGTTTACTCTCTATGTTTCCTTGATCTCTGCTCTCCTCTCTCTATTACACCAAATTGCCTACCTCTTTTATCATTTTTTCTTTTCTCCAGACTTTACTATTATATTTAAATTGAAGACCACCCCCCCCCCTCCCCCCCCAAACCCCCCCCCCCCCCCCCCCGCGCACCCCAACCCCCCCCCCCCCTACCCCCCCCCCCCCCCCCCCGCCCCCTGTGTCCACCCCCCCCTCTTTTTCTTCCATCGTCTATGATACTAAACCACTTCCACTAAACATTTCAATTGGATATGCGTCTTTTTCGAATACATTTGTCCAAGAAAGAACAATTCAGTCGACAGCTTCCGTCTTCCTAAACATAAAACATCTGGCCTGCATCCAATACTTGAAGCTAATAAAACCCTATGCAGAAGCGTACAGAGTAAATTGGAAAATAATTATATATCTGGGTTAACAATAAATCTGTACATTGTGATCAAACTTGGATTTTCTGAATAGAAAGTGTTAGGTTTTAAAAGTGTAAGGAATTATAAGGTGATCTGATAGCATTGTACTACAGGAACAACATAAGGCTTTAGGTAAAATCAAAACAGTCAAGGTCCCACAGTGCAGGAAGAATAGACACACAAGCAACATGAAAAAACACAGGAAAGAAAATGACACAAACAAATCAAGATACCTCATCGGTAGATGTCATGGCAAAGACACAGTTGGTCAAATGCCAGAGATGGAATTTAGAAATTACATATGCCAAATGTTTATGGAACTTAAGAATGAACTCAAAATGAGATGAGGGAGCAGGTACAGGAGGCAAAAGATCATTTTGACAAAGAACTCCAAAAACAAATACAGGAAGTAAAGATTACTTCAATAGGGAAATAGAGGCTCTAAAGAGAATCCAAACAGAAATTCCAGAAATGAAAGAAGCAATAAACCAAAATAAAAGCTCAATTGAAAACATCTCCAAACAGAATAGACCACTTGGAAGAAAGAACCTCAGACAATGAAGACAAAATATATGTCCTAGAGAAGAATTTAAACCATACAGCAAAACTTGTTAGAAATCAAGAACATAACATCCAAGAATTATGGGACAGCATAAAAAAGACCAAACTTAAGAGTGATCGGCGTAGAGGAAGGGGCAGAGTTTCAAGCCAAAGGAATGAGTAATCTATTTAATGAAATAATTACAGAAAATTTCCAAGCTTGAGGAATGAAATGGAAAACCAAGTTCAAGAGGCATACCGAACACCAAACAAAACAAAATCTCAACAGATCCACACCTAGACACATTATAATGAAAATGCCTAATACACTGAGCAAGGAGAGAAATACTAAAAGCCACAAGAGAAAGGAAGCAAATTACATATAGGGGGAAACCAATCAGACTATGTTCAGATTTTTCAACCCAGACCTTAAAAGCAAGAAGATCCTGGAATAGCATATTTCAAGCTCTGAAAGAAAAGGGATGTCAACCAAGAATCTTATATCCAGCAAAATTAGCTTTAGATTCGAAGATGAAATAAAAACCCTTCCACGACAAGCAAAAGTTAAAAGATTTCACAACTCGAAAGCCAGCACTTCAGAGCATCCTGGGCAACATTTTTCATGAAGAAGAAGAGAAAGATGATAACGAAAATCAACAAAGGGAGATATTAAACTAAAGGAAATACCAACCAGAAGAGAAACCAAATCAAGCTAAAGACCATAATTCAAATAAAAATGGATGGGAATAAAAATCACATCTCAATAATAACCCTGAATGTTAATGGCCTAAACTCGCCAATCAAAAGACACAGATTATCAGAATGGATTAAAAGAAATGACCCAACAATTTGCTGTCTCCAAGAAACACACCTCATAGAAAAAGACATCAACAGACTGAAAGTGAAAGGCTGGGAAAAGTCTTATCACTCACATGGCTGGCGGAAGCAAGCAGGGGTTTCCATTCTCATATCAAATAAGTAGACTTCAAACCAAAAATTAATCAAGAGGGACAAAGATGGATATTTCTTATTACTTAAGGGAACCATCCATCAACAGGATATAACAATCATAAATCTGTATGCCCCAAATAATGGAGCAAGCACCTACATTCATCAAACAAACGCTTCTTAAGTTCAAGAGTAAAATAGACCACAACACAGTTATTCTAGGGGACTTCAACACACCTCTCTCACCAATGGATAGATCATCCAAACAAAAGCTAAACAAAGAAACTTTAAGCCTCCTCAAAACAATTAACAATTTAGGACCTAACGGACATATATAGAATATTTCATCCCTCAGTAAACGAATACACATTTTTCTCAGCAGCACATGGCTCCTTCTCCAAAATAGGACCATATATTATGTCACAAGGCAACTCTCAGCAAATATAAAAAAATAGAGATACTACCCTGCATGCTATCGGACCATTAAAGGGATGAAATTGGAAAATCAACGACCAAAACAAGGAATAAGAAAAATTACTCCATCAACTGGAAGCTAAACAACATGCTACTGAATGAACAAGGGGTTGAAGAAGACATCAAAGAGGAGATCAAAAAATTCCTAGAGGTAAATGAGAACACAGATACATCATATAGAAATCTCTGGGACACTATGAAGGCAGTAGTAAGAGGAAAATTTCATTGCACTGAGTTCATTCCTTAAGAGGAAAAAAAACCCAACAAATAAATGAACTTAACATCACACCTCAAAGCATTAGAGAAAGAAGAACAGACAAACACCAAGAGCAGCAGTAGAAGACAGGAAATAATTAAAATCAGAGCAGAAATTAATGAAATTGAGACTAAGGAAACCATTCAAAAGAATTGACAAAACTAAAAGTTGGTTCTTTGAAAAAATAAACAAAATTGACAGACCCTTAGCGATGCTAACGAAAAGAATAAAGAAGAGAGAAAAAACTCAAATTTACTAACATTCGTGTGATGAAAAAGGGAATTTCACAACAAACACCTCAGATATACAGAATTATAATTAGAAATTACTTTGAAAACTTGTACTCTAATAAAATAGAAAATACTGAATGCATTGACAGATTTCTAGAGTCATTATGATTTGCCTAAACTGGATGTGGAGGCTTATACACAATTTAAAACAGATCAATTACAAGCGAAGAAATAGAAGATGTCATCAAAAAGCTACCAACAAGGAAAAGTCCAGGACCTGATGGGTTTACAGCCGAGTTCTATAAGACTTTCAAAGAAGAACTAATACCAATGCTCTTCAAAATAACTATTTCAAGAAATAGAAAAAGAGGGAGCTCTTCCAGACTCTTTCTATGAGGCCAATATTACATTAATTCCAAAGCCAGGCAAAGACACATCCAAAAAAGAAAACTTCAGGCCCATATCTTTAATGAAACATAGATGCAAAAATCCTCAACAAACAATCCTGGCAAATCGGATACAAAAACATATCAAAAAGATAGTGCACCACGATCAAGTGGGGTTTATCCCAGGGATGCAAGGCTGGTTCAAACATTCGGAAATCAATAAAACATAATACATCACATCAATAGACTTAAAGACAAAAAATCATATGATCATCTCAATTGACGCAGAAAAAGCATTTGACAAAATACAACACCCCTTTATGTTCAAAACACTGGAAAAACTAGGAATATCAGGAACATATCTTAACATTATAAAAGCTATTTATGCAAGGCCCGAGCTAACATTATCTTAAATGGAGAAAAATTGAAAGCATTCCCTCTAAAAACTGGAACAAGACAGGGATGCCCCCTTTCACCACTGCTATTTAACATAGTACTGGAAACTCTGGCCAGAGCAATTAGGACAGACGAAAGAAATTAAAGGGATCAAGATAGGAAAAGAAGAGCTCAAATTAGCACTATTTGCTGATGACATGATAATAATACCTAGAAGACCCAAAAAACTCTACCAGAAAACTTTTACAACTAGTAAACGAATTTGGCAAAGTTTGCAGGATACAAAATCAATACACATAAGTCAAAGGCATTTGTGTACATCAGCGACAAAGACTCTGAAAGGGAAATGATGAAAAATACCCCATTTGCAATAGCATCAAAAAAAAAAAAAAAAATACCTGGGAATCAACCTAAACGAAAGAGGTGAAAGACCTCTATAACCGAAAATTATAGAACACTAAAGAAAGAAATTATAGATGAACTCAGAAGATGGAAAGACCTACCTTGCTCTTGGATAGGTAGAATTAATATTGTCAAATGTCCATACTACCAAAAGCATTATACAGATTTAATGCAATTCCAATCAAAATCCCAATGTCATTCTTCAAAGAAATAGAAATAAGCAGTCATGAAATTCATCTGGAAAAATAAGAGACCCAGAATAGCCAAAGCAATCCTGAGCAAGAAAAGTGAAGCAGGGGGCATCACCATACCAGACTTTAAATTATACTATAGAGCAATAGTAACAAAAAAACAGCATGGTATTGGCACCAAAACAGACTGTGGACCAATGGTACAGAATTGAGGATACAGAGACTAATACATTTATAATTACAGCTATCTTATATTAGACAAAGGTGCACAAAAATGTACAGTGGAGAAAGGATAGCCTCTTCAACAAATGGTGCTGGGAAAACTGGAAATCCATATGCAACAAAATGAAATTAAAACCTTTATCTCTCACCATGCACAAAACTCAATTCAAAGTGGATCAAGGACCTAGGAATTAGACCAGAGACAATACACCTAATAGAAGAAAAAGTAAGCTCCAATTTTCCAACATGTTGGATTAGGCCCCAAGTTCCTTAATAAGAATCCTGTAGCGCAAGAATTACTACCAAGAATTAATGAATGGGATAGATTTAAACTAAAAAGCTTCTTTTCAGCAAAAGAAACAATCAGTGAGGTGAATAGAGAGCCAACTAATTGGGAACAAATATTTAATACATGCACATCAGATAGAGCACTAATCTCTAGAATATATAAAGAACTCAAAAAAACTTTACACTAAAAAAACAAATAACCCAATCAATAAATGGGCTAAGGAATTGAGAAGACACCTCTCTCAGAAGAAGATTACACGATTAATCAACAAATACATGAAAAAATGTTCAACATCGCTGGCAATTAGAGAAATGCAAATCAAAACTACTCTAAGATTTCACTTCACTCCAGTCAGAATGGGCAGCCATCAAGAACACAAGCAACAATAAATGTTGGAGAGGATGTGGGGGAAAAAGGCACACTCATACATTGCTGGTGGGACTGCAAAATGGTGCAACCGTTATGGAAAGCAGTATGGAGATTTCTTGGAAAACTGGGAATGGAACCATCCTATGACCCAGCCATCCCACTCCTGGGTCTATTCCCAAAGGACTTAAAAACAGCATATTACAGTGACACAGCTATCTCAATGTTTGTAGCTGCACAATTCACAATAGCTAGGTTGTGGAACCAACCTAGATGTCCCTCAGTAAATGAGTGGATTAAGAAAATGTGGTATATACGCACAATGGAATTTTACTCAGCAATAAAAAGAAAATAAAATTAATGGCATTTGCAGGTAAATGGATGAAGTTGGAAGACATAATGCTAAGTGAAGTTAGTCAGTCTCAAAAATCCAAGTACCCAAATGTTCTCTCTTATATAAGGAGGCTATTTCAAAGTATTGTTGGATGGGGGTTACATAGGAGGATTAGAGGAACACTAGAATGGTCAAGGGAAGGGAGGGTAAGGGAGGGAGCAAGAGGGGAGGGAGGGGGAGAAAAAAAAAAAAAAGGTGGTTGAATGAGACAGGATATCATTTTCCTTAATGCATGATTGAAGACCTGAATTGTACGAATATACTTTGTATACAAACAGTTGTATGTAAAAAGATACTAAATATATGCACTATGAGTTGTACATATTAAAAATTATAAAAATAAAATAAAAAAAAAAAAAGAAGAATATTACTAAACATCATATGCAGAATCATTTTACCTTATATATTTCATATAATATTGCCACTTGTCTTCAAGCTCCAGAAAGTACTTTCCATATTCTCACAAGAAGCAGTGCAATGACAACTGACACAGTAAGATGTAGACAGGCAAAGCCTTTGTAATTTTTGAATTTTGATCATCAAATATATTGAAACATAAGAATATTAAGGTTCAGATTGGGAGAAATTAATAGCTTATTTTTTATTTTTCTCATATTTCAGAAGTTGTATTATCTCTCACCTTCAAGCAATGATAATTATTCAAAATTCATACAGTCTGTAGTAAATGGGCCATATACTATCTGTAATTATAGGTGTTATAAGCTTATTTGATCTGGCATGTTTCAGGAGAGGGAAGTACTGGTGTTTTAACTTAGGGGCATTTAACACTAAGAACACATCCCCAAACACTTTTTTGGTATTTTTATTTTGAGACAGAGTCTTGCCAAGTTGTTTATTGGCCTCACCTAAATTGCTGAGGATGACTTTGAACTCATGATCTTTCTGCCTCTTGCCTCCTGAGCTGCTTCAGATTACAGTTGTGTGCCACCATGTCTGGCTCTATGCATGTTTTATAAACATTTGTTATAACAACGCCTTTTATAATCTATATTTTTGTTCTACGTATTGTCAAAACTATATGCTCTTTAATTTCAGCATGGTTTTAAGTTTTAATTGATTTCCAAAATTTAACATAAATATAAAATTGATTTAATATAAAAATATGGATTTCTGCTTTGTTTTAAAAATACAGAACTTAGTACTTATGAATATTACATTTTGAATATAGTGAAAACTCACAAAAATGTTGCACATCCGGCCTTCACATGCCATGCTGCCATATATGCTGCTTGTGTTCCGTTTAGAACCTCACAATCCTTCATGTTTTTATCTGGTTTGATTAATTATTTATGTTATATTCCTTTACAAAGGAAATGGAACATTACTCTTGAGACTCTTTAAAACATAGTATTGACTATAAGATAGCCCCAAAATTAAAGGTTCCTTTGTACTCAACATATCCAAAACTTAAAAATAAAGGCACCAAAACGATCCAGCTGTTCAGGCTCTTTGACTGTAAGCCAGATAAATTTTCAAATTTATAGGAATGCAATACAGTTTAGAAATACAAAAATGTAAAATCGTTGCAATAGCTAAAATGCCTATATACATTATAAATTTCATAGGCCTTCAGAGGGGCAGTAAAGATGTAAACTATAGAATCAAATCTATCAATAAAAGCATGCAAAAAAATAAAAAATAGAGTAAATTGATAACCACAGAAACAAAAAACAGGTATTACAAATGTTTGTCATATGTTAGACAGTTAGAAGAAAATTGGAATGTTATGCATAAAAAATAAAAAAAGTCAAAGTTGAATAAAACTTTTAGAGATTAAAAATTCAAGATTTGACAGTGAAAAAATGTACTAAATTTTTCAAAAATTCAAAACAAACTGTGCAGCATGAGTAAAGAGCAAAATCAAGAGAGGAGTAAAAAAAAATAAACAGCCAAAAATTTAAAGATGAAATAGAAAACAAAGAAAACATTAGGCATGTGACACAATGCCAGAGTCCAACATAATTTTATTTGGTATATCAGAACGGAGAGGACAAGAGAAGAGCAGAAAATTTTTTGAAGACAAAATGGCCAACATATTTCAAATGTATGAAACTACACCCCACAAAGTTGTAAAAACCTTAATGAATGTCAATATAAGTACTATAATGTGATACAATGATTATAATCAAAATTACTTTGCTAAAAACAAATTTTTAAGAAAATACAGATCCATGTCTCAGTGATTTAGGAAAAAGACATACCAACAGAAACAGTGATATGAAAAAATGGGCAACTTTTCCTGAGAAACTAAGAAAGCTAAATATGATATCATTATTAAAAAGAAACCTGCCTTCACATGACTCCTATACCAGAGGTATAAAAAAAAAACAAAAAAGGCAATGACGGCCCCTTTTTAGGTCCACGTATATAACATAAAGTAATAATGTACCCCATCCCCCATTTTCTGGTTCATTCCACTAATTCTTATCCCAATTCCCACATTCCTTCCCTCTCCTCACTTCACTTCCCTCTACCTAATCTACCACTATTTTGCCTTAATGCCCCCCTCTTATTGTGAATAGCTTCCACATATTAGAGAAAATATTGGCCTTTGGTTTTGTGGGAATTTTGGGGGAAATTTTATTTTAGCTTAGCATGATATTCTCAACTCCAACCATTTACTGGCAATGCCACTAACTTCACCCTTTTTGAAAGCTGAGTAATATTCTATTGAGTATATATACCATATTTTCTTTATCATTCATCTATTGTGGGCTACCTAGGTTGGTTTCATAGTCTAGCTATTGTGAATTGAGCTGCTTAAACATTGCATGTGGCTGTGTCACTACAGTATAATGATTTTAAGTACCTTGGGCTATTAACAAAGGACGTGGGAACGCTTGTTCAAATTGTGGTCATTCCCTGTTTCTGAGGAATTCCATATGCTTTTCCATAGTGGTCGCACGAATTTGCAGTGTCCCAGCACCAATGTATGGTGTTACTTTTTTCTCATACATCCTTGCCAACATTTATTGTTGCCTGTATTTATTTCTTTATAATTGCATCTGACAAGAGTGAGATGAAATCTTAGTTTTGATTTGCATTTCTCCTAAATGCTAGAGATGTTGAACATTTTTCTTAATATTGTTGAACAATTGTATTTCTTCTTCTGTTAAGTGCCTTTTCAGTTCTTTAGACCATTATTGATTGGGTTATTTGTTATTTTTGGTGTTAGTATTGAGGTTTTTATATGATTCCTAGACATTAAACTCTTTATCAGAATTGCATGTTGTAAGAGATTTTCTTTCCCAATCTGTAAGCTCTCTCCTCACATTGTTAATTGTTTCCCTTCCTGAAGAGAAGCTTTTAATTTGAATCCATCCCATTTATTGATCTTGATTTTAGTTCTTGACTTTCTGGAGTCTTGTTAAGGAAGTCAGATCCCTAGGCGACATGATACAGATTTGGACCTACTTTTTCTTCTATTAGGTGGCAAGGGTCTCTGTTCTAGTGCTGAAAGTCTTAGATCCCACTTCTTTGCGTTGATTTTTGTTGTGGGGTGAGCGATAGAGTTTAATTTCATTTTGTTACATATGGATTTCCAGTTTTGCTGCACCATTTGTTCAATAGGTTATCTTTCTCAGTGAATGTTTTTGGCACCGCTGTCTTAGTATGAGGATACATGTTTGTGTGGTTTGTTCTCTGGTCTCTATTCTGTACCATTGGTCTTACCAGTCTATTTGGTGCCAATTACATGCTGTTTTTTTATTACTATAGCTCTGTAGTATAGTTTAATGGCGGAATTGTGATGCCTTCTTGCTTCACTTTTCTTGCTAAGGATTGCTTTAGACCTATTCTGGGGTCTCTTATTTTCCAAAAAATTTCATATTGGCTTTTTCATATTTCTATGCAAGAATGTCATTGGGATTTTAATAGGAATTACATTAAATCTATATAGCACTTTTGCTAGTATGGCCATTTTGACAATATAAGTTCGCCTATCCAGGAGGCTATGGTAGTATCTTTCCATCTTCTGAGGTTTTCTCAATTTCTTTCTTTTTGTGATCTGTAGTTTTCATTGTAGAGTCCTTCACCTCTTTTTGTTAGATTGATTCCAGTTTTGTTTTGTTTTTGGGCTATTGTAAATGGAGTAGTTTTCCTAATTTCTCTTTCAGTGGATTTATCACTGGATGTAAGGAATGTGTTTGGACTTATGGGTATTGATATTATATACTGCTACTTTGTCTGAATTTATTTCATTAGTTCTAGAAGTTTTCTCGGTGGATTTTTTAGATCTTCTAGATATAAAACATGTCAGTCAGCAAAATAGTGATAGATTGAAGTTCTTCCTTTACCAATTTGTATCCTTTTGATTTTTTTTTTTGGCATAATTGCTCTGGCTAGGTTTCAGTGGATTATGTTGAATAAGAAGTGGTGAAAGAGGAAATTCTTGTCTTGTTCAGGTTTTAGAGGGAATGCTTTCAATTTTTCTCCATTTAGGAATGATCACTGGCCTTGGGTTTAGCATATCTTGCTTTTACAATTTTAAGGTATGTTCCTACTATCCCTAGGTTGTTTAGTTGTTTTGAACATGAAGGGGTGCTGCTTTTTAGTCAAGTGCATTTTTCGTGCATCCTATTAAGATGATCATATGATTCTTGTTTTTAAGTTATTAATATGACTGAATTAATTATTGATTTCCATATGTTGAAGCAACCTGCATCCCTGGGATGGAACCCCACTTGATCATGGTGCACTATTTTAAGGCATAAGATATGGTCTTTTAAATATGTTTTATTGAGAATTTTTGCATCTATGTTCATCATGGTTATAGGTCTGAAGTTTTCTTTCATTGATGTGTCGCTTGTCTGCGTTTTGGTATCAGGGTGATATTAGCTTCATCGAATGAGTTTGGAAGGGGTTTTCTCCTTTTCTATTTCATGGAATACTTGAGTGTCATGAGTGTTAATTCTTCTTTGAAAGTCATTATATAACTCCATGAGAAAGCCATATGGTCTGAGCTTTTCTTGGTTGGTAGGCTTTTGATGGTATTTTTTATTTCATTACTTGAAATTGATCTATTTAAATTATGTATGAGCCTACTCATTCAATTTGGGATAGTCATATGCTCTCTAGAAATTTGTTGATGTATTCCATATTTTCTATTTTATTTGATTATACATTTTCAAAGTAGTTTCTAACTGTGTTGTTATGTATTTCAGATGTGTCTGTTGTGATGTCTTCTTCTTCATCTTGTATTTTATTTATTTGTGTTTTCATCTCTTTTTTTCTTCATTAGCAGGCCAGGGGTTATCAATTTTATTTATTTTTTTTCAAAAACCAACTTTTTGTTTTGTAATTTTTTCAATTCTTCTTTTGTTTCAATTTCATTTTATTTCAGATCTGATTTTAATTATTGCGCTGTCTTCTGATGCTTTTGGTGGTGATTGTGTTATTCTTTTTCTTGGGCTTTGAGATTGTAGTGTTAGGTCATTTATTTGCTGACTTTTTATTCTTCTAATAAATGCAATCAATGAAATACTTTCTCTTAGTACTGCCATTCATTAGTGTCCCAAAGATTTTGATATGTTGTTTTAGCATTTCCATTCTACCTCTAAGATGTTTTTATTTCATTCTTGATTTCTTTCGACTATCATTCATCATTCTCATTGTGTATTATTTAGTATCCATTTGTTACAGTAGCTTCTATTTTTTTTCTTATCATTGATTTCTATTTCATTCCATTGTGGTCTGATTGAATGCAGGGTATTGTCTCAATTTTGTGTGTGTGTGTGTGACGTTGGTTGAACCGGTGTGTGTGTCTGTGTGTGTGTTTACTAAGAGTTTGCTTTGTGGCATAAGATATGATCTACTTTAGAGAAGGTTCCACATGCTTCTGAGAAGAAAAGTATATCTGCCTGTAGATGTATGGTATATTTATATATGTCTTTTAAGTCTCTAAATTATTGATTGCAGTATTTAATTCTATAATTTCTTTAGCTTAGTTTTTGGTTTGGAAGATGGTGTCCATAGTGAGAGAGGTGTGTTAAGTCACCCATTACTATGTGTTGTGGTCTATTTGACTCTTGAAATGGAGAAGGGTTTGTTTGGTTTCGTAATGAGATGCTCCATAGTTTGAGGAGCTAAATATTTTATATAGATATGTCCTGCTTATTATTCTTCCCTTAAGAAGTATGAAATGGTTTCTTTGTCTCTTCTGATTAACTTTGGTTTGAAGTCTACTTTATCTGAAATGAGAATGGAACCTCTGCTTGTTTATGCAATCCATTAGTGATAATTTTTTCTTCCCCATCCTTTCACCTTCAGCCTGTGGATGTCTTTGCTCATGGGTGGAGTCTCTTGATAGACAGCATATTGTTGGGTCTTGCTTGTAATCCAAATCTGCCAATCTATGCCTTTTGATCGGTGAGCCTAGGCCATTAACACTCAAGGTTCTTATTGAGATATGATTTGAATTCCCTGTCATTTTGATTTATTTCTGTTTTTTATTTGTCTTCGTTTCTCATTTAGTTGAATGTCCCTTTAGTGTAGAGCTTCTCATCGCTGGTTTTCACTTTTTCTTTTTCACTCATCCTCATGAATATTCTATTGAGAATGCTTTGTAGTGTCAGGCTTTTTAGTTGTGAATTCTTTCAATTTTTGTTTATCACTGGAATTGTTTGTTAAATTCACCTTCAAATCTGAAACTTAGTTTTGCTGGATATAAAATTCTTGGTTGGCATTCAATTTTCTCTTTAGAGCTTGAAATATAATTATTCCAGGGACTCATAGCTTGAGGGTCTCGGTTGAGAATCAGTTGCGATCCTAATTGGTTACCCCCTATAATGTGATTGATTTTTTTCCCCTTTTTTCCCAGCCTTTACGATTTTATCTATATTCTCTGTGTGTCATCCCCATTATAATGTGCCTTGGTGTTGGGGTTCTGTTGTAATTTCTGTACACTGAGGGTCTATAAGACATTTTGTATTTGATGTTCCATTCCATTCTTTAGGTTTTGGAAATTTTCTATCATATATCATTGAAAAGATTGTGCATTCCCTGGCTTGTATCTCTGCTCTTAATCTATCCAATAATCTTAAATTTGTTTTTGTCATGTTATCTACCAAATTTTTGGATGGTTTCTGTTTATGGTTTTTTCCCATCTTCTCCACATGTTCAACTTGTTTCCAGATTAGATAGTTTTCTTCATTGTCTGAGGTACTGTCTTCCAAGGAGGTCTATTCTGTTGGTGATGCTTCTATTGAAATTTATAATTGGGTTTACTTATTCCTTCATTTTAAGGGAGTTCTACTTGATTGCTTTTTTTTTTTTTTTTTCCATGATCTCTAAACTCTTTATTAAAGTGGTCTTTCACTTTCCGTATTTTTTCTTTGAGTTCACCTATTATAGTTATATATATATATATATATATATAATTATATATATTACCCTTTACTTCACATATCAATTTAAACCTATATATAATCTGAGACTCCTTCTGGACATTTCTTTCCACTGTGATATCAGTAGTTTCTCTAGTTGAGACATCTTGGTGTGTTTGGGCCACTTTATTCCTGTTTTTTCATGTTGTTAGTTTGTTTTTCCATCTAAAAATATGGATCGTAAGGCAGGATAAATTCTACCCTGGTAGCCTTATAGTTATTCCCGAATGTTTCTCGCACTTCCCTATCCTGGTGAGACCAATCTCACATAACCCAGTGTACACAATATACAATTCTTAAACCTAAATAGTGCCTCTAAGTAATCTACTGCTTTTTCACATTAGCCAAAACTATGTGTTAAATATCTATCTCTGTACAAACAGATATTTTTGTTAAAAAACTACTTACGATTTCAAATGGTGGATGAGAGGACAGAGGTCGTGTTAACTATTTCAATATCATGAGGAAGGGAAGAGAGAAGCTTAGAAGTAGAAATTCATAGATAAGAGTGGAAGAGGAGCCAAAAGAGATTGGCTGTTGGTTGGAGGGGAAGTTGGGAATGAAAATCCAAGAAATAGATGAGAAAGGAAAAAATTGAAGAGAAAAAATTGAAGTCATAAGGAATCCAACAAAAACACAACATTCATGTACCATTGTCATCCACATACTGATACATAAAGAATTGTGTTTCAAATCATGGTAGAGAATAGTAAATTAAAATATAAAAAAAATAATTGTTGGAATGTTGAACTGTCTCTGGTTAGTGATCAACAGTTCCTCAGCCCTATCTCCGAAGTTTTTCGGGGATCACCAAAACCCATGATAAACCTCAAAACACAGTCTCTATCTCTGTCTGTGGCACACTCGAAGTCTCAAGATCTCAATGCTGCTCCTGCTTGCAGAGGAGAACCACAAGAATTACCCTCATGCAAAGGAGCAATCCCCCGAGATGTGCAGCAGCCAGACAGAGTGTATAAATGGGCCCCCAGCACTCTCAGCATGGAAAACCCCAGGTTCCTCCAAACCGGAGTTTTCTCTGTTGGGAAACGTTTACTACATGCAGTAGATAGAAACTTTTGCTGTCTCTCACTTCCTGATATGGGAACTTGGCCTAGCCTAGGAGCATTCCCCTGAAGTATGTGGAGAGGTCAGACTGCCGACTAGGATAGGCTAATGGCTCCACCAATGTGATTTGGTCATGCTCCTATGTTTCCCCTATGATCTTTCTGCCGACTTGGCCCATGTCTTCTATAAAGGGCCGTCCAACTTCCTCAATTAAAACTGAGCTTGTGCCTTGTAACTTGAATGGACTCCCTGGTAGATCGCCTGATTGTCTTCTATGTGAGGGCTGAGCGTGGGCCACCAGTCGAACTTCTGCCTCTTCCAATCTCACCTCACTGCTGGGGCATGTGTCCCCAGCCTTCTCCGCTGGCCGGAGGAGATTAAACCGGGTTGGAGGGGGGAGTAGAAACCCCGGCATTTCTCACACCACTAGACCTGCAGGCCCCAGCTAGAGTCCCCAGACAGGCGGCTCTTGTGGTGGTAAAGCCTACTTGCAACCAGGCCCACGGCCCTGGTTGGTGTCCCCAATGGGTGCAAGCCATGTTCAACCAAACCAGGAGTCTTCACCCGAAGCAGTCCTCTAAGCATGGTAGCAGCGGTCGTGTGGTGGTTGTGGCAACAGGGCAGTGGGGTCCCGCAGCAGGATCGCAGACGGTTTGCAGGTGTGGGGGCAGGGCACCAGTCGATCTCTTCTGGGGGTCCAGCAGCAGTGTCAGCTTCAGTTGCATTCCAGGGCAAGCCAGCACCAGAAGGAAGGACCCTGTCCGAGTGATCTCAGACTGGCAGCACTGGAATGGAGTGGGCAGCAGCAAATTGCAGAAGCGCAAGAAGTGGTGCAGACAGTGGTTGATTGACAGGAGGACTTCCAGTTCCCCGCCGCAGCGACCACTGGACACGTAATTGGAATTTCTGCCGAACATAAAGGAGGCCATGGCCTGAAAGGAGAACCTCCTGGGCACTTGAAGCAGTTCTGTGGGCAGGGTTCTCAATATTATGCCATTTTATAAAAGGAATTTAATATCCACTCAGGACCTTTTGTATTCACCAGGGCTTTCAGAACAATATTCATCCATGAATTACTAGGGGTAAGCTGTAATTAGAAAGTTGACAAGTTAATGATAGATATTGTAAATATTAGATTAATTAGGACAGACATTAAGCTATTAGTTGACTTAAAATGAAATCATTAAATTATGTAATTCATCAAAAAATTATGAAAAGAATGTGAAAATGTAAAACAATTAAACACAAAAGAAGTTCACGATGAAAGATACAACCCTAGATGTTAATATCATTAATTGAACATAGTTCAAACACCAAGATTAAGATAAAGAGCAGATACTCTTAGTTTTGATTAAAATACATATTAGTAAAAAAGGACCACGTATCAAAAATAAAATGAAAATAAAGTGTTTTATACCATACCAATATTAATAAAGATTATGTGCATTTAGTATTACTAGAAAAAAACGTATTTCAAGATTTGAATATTATCAATGTTTAAAAGAGAAGGCCATTATTAATGAACAAAGTGTCTTGACAGGGAGTTAATCAAATAAGCATATGTCTCCTTTTTTTAAGATGAGCTATTTAAGCACATGCCACAAAAACTTTAATAAAAAATAGATTAAAAATTCATAGTTGTAAATCCGAATGTGGTGGTGCAAGCATGTAATCCCATGCACTGGGAGGCTGAGGCAGCGAGAATTACGAGTTCAAAGCCAGCTATCAGTAATGCGTGGGGTACGCCTTAGCAACCTCAGTGAGACCCATGTCTCTATTAAAATACAAAAAAAAAAAAAAAGTGGAGGGGGCTGGGAATGTGTCCCACGTGCTCAAGTGCCCCTGAGGTCAATCCCCTTGGAGGCTACCAGAAAAAAAAAAAAAAAAAATATACTTGTAATCAGGAAATGAATACTATTCATCTACAATTGAAAACAATTTGATATTTTTGGGATACTTATAATTCCTCTGCCCTGGGAGGCTGGGGTTTGTGGCTCAGTGGTAGAGTGCCTACCTAGAACGTGCATGGGTTCAATACTCAGCACCACGTAAAATAAATGCATTGTGTACAACTAAAGCAAATAAATAACACTGCCGACTTTGCACCAAGGAGTCAAATAAATCTGTTTTTTTTAGGTGGACATAGAAATATTTACAAGATACACTACACTCAGGACATGAACATGTCATATAAATTTAATCTAGACTGAATTACACATTTGAATTTATGTTGATTCAGAAAGGAAACAAGTGATGTCAGAAAGATTAATATCTGTGGCATATAAAATATACAAAGTTACTTCTTGTGATATGAAATATCTATCTAAATAAAAAAGCTGCTTTTAAACTCTGGGAAGAAAAAGCCCAATTATCCATTCATTGTCAAATGAATAAACAAATTTTGGGTTACATAACATTACGTATGTACAAACATATATAATAGGCTCCATCTTTTCCACAGTGGAGGCTGCTGGTAACCCTAACATGAAAGTCATAAGTAAGATAGACAAAAAGCACGTTGAGGAATATGTATTGTTATTTCCATTTTCCATTTAGACACTTTGTTCGTTAAAGTTCTAATTTTAATCCCTCATCATTTAATTATATCTTTGCTAAAATTAAATTTTATAAAGGTTAGCTTTGTAGGTCTTGAATTATATTCAGTACCTAATTAAATCTTTCAAAATCATTTTCTCACTATTTCCCTTATTCTGACCTATTCTAAGGCATTGACTCAAATTTTTACCGGAAAGAATGGAAAAGGCCTGCTGATTTTAATACAATGAGTTCTTTGTCTTTTTTTGATCCACTTAAACAAAGGCAAAAAAATATCACCTCTTATCCTTTGTCACTTTACAATTATTTATGAAAATTAAGTAATATCTGTCTAACTTATATATGTAAAAAATATAGAGGAAAATTTTAATTGAGAAAATATTTACATCATGTCAGTGTTACAGATGAACAAACTGAGGTGTACAGGTCTTGTTCAGAGTCAGAGGGCAAAAAGTGCTGAAATCAAACAAATGATTATGCATCTTTCGATCACTTTCTAGTTTAACATACCCTAATTGCTGGATAATTAGCTTAATAAATGAAAAATATACTTGATAAGACAGTATACTCTATTTGTGTATTTATTTGTGTGTATACTTCATTGTGTGTATATTCATTTACACTAAACAGAATGTGAAAGTATACTACATTCATAATAAATTCATTTGTATACAGCCCATTATAAGGAAACAAATGAGAGTTTCATCAAAAAAGTAAAAGTAATTATCACATGATCTAACAATCCTATTAATGGTTATGTATACCAAAAGAATTGTCATCAATATGGTTGAAGAAAACATCTACACTGCCATGTTTACTGTAGCACTATTCCCTTAGCAAGAAATGGGAAACAACTTATGTTCAAGAAGTGCATAAAGGGAAAGGTTGGTACGATGGCCACATCGGAAACATTATTTAGCCATAAAAAAGCGGTAAAATATTGTCGTTGGTGATTACACAGATGAACTTTAAATGGTCCTTATGTTAAGTGAAATAAACCCATACCGAAAGGAACCACATAATCACTAATATGTGGAATGTAAAAGTGTTTGTTCTAATATAAATTGAGAAGAGTATGGTGGTTACCAGAGGCTAGACAGAGAAGGAAAGAAAGGGATATAGGGAAAGTTTGTTTAAGTATATTAAGTTATAGTTTTAAGAATATAGGTTTTGTTGTGCTCTACTGATAGTAGCATGATGTGGAGATTGTGGTAATGTACTGTGTATGTCAAAAAGCTCGGAATGGAATAAAAGATTTTCAGTATTTTCACCACAAAGAAATGATGTGTTTGAAAGGATATGTTTTTACTTGATATGATCATTAAAATATGTTTCGCACACCAGTATATATGCACAAAACATGCATAGTTATCCATAATACTATATATGATATTATGTGTCAATTTATTTAAAAACCTAATAACATTTGTTCCATGCATGCTATTTGAAACCATATGAATTTCTAAATCAAGAAATAAAATGTCATTGTTAGGTGTATAATTTATTTTGGTTCTGATTGGATGTAAATCAAATATTAAAAAAATTATCACAAAAAATTACTAAGTATATTTATAATAACAAGACTATTTTTTCTAAAATTTTGTTCATTGCTATATAATGGAATTTTTAAAAAAATGCAATAGCACAAATACTGCTTTAAAACTTTTGAATTCAGTTATTTCATTTTCTGTGAATGAAATATTATGTCTATTAATTCATTTTTCTCTAATAAAAAGAAATGTTATATTTTACTTTATTACAAATAGGAAAAGGACACAAACTATAATATTTAAGAAACCAGCATCACAAATTGAAACGCAAACCAATATAAACAAGAACTCATAAAAGATAGCTTAGCTACTATTAATGATGGCTGGATATTTTCTTTTCTTGACTCTGAATGCTCTTTATAGGAAGAGAATCTCCAGGTTTATTGACATAAAAAGATGGCGTGAGCAATGCATTGGTACTGATAATATATTCTGCTTCCTGACAACAGGTTATAATTAATTGTCATTCATTGCTCATATATTTCTTTAATTTTTAGTACTGACTTTTCTTTTCCTGGGCAGGTACCTGCGATGAAATACTTGTGGTTATAATGATAATTTGTAAAGCTAGAGATGAAATTACTGTAAAACATTTTTAAATGCACAGAAAATGCAAGGTGCTGTTTTTTGCTCTGAACTTTGCAAAATAAACAAAAGGTGATATTCTGAAAGCTACTCATTTCTTTTCACCAATGCTATTGCTTTCCTCTAAATTAGGTTTCTGGCTTTTTTTTTTTTAACAAGCCAATTAAATTCTTACACAGCAACTTTTTTCTACTACAGTTGAAAATGTTACTGAGAGATGGAAAATGATATTAGAATGATTAGAAAATAAGCATATGAAGTGAGTTATTTTCTAAACATCATGACACCAGTTAATTTTATATATATTTTAAATGGGCGTGGTGGTGCACGCTGTAATCCTAGCACTCTAGGAGGCCTGAGGCAGGAGGATCGCAAATATCAAAGCCAGCCTCAGCAATGGCAAGGTGGCACATAACAACTCTAGGTGAGACCCTGTCTCTAATTAAAAAATACAACAAAAGGGCTGGGGATGTGGCCCAGCAGTGGTCGAGTTGCCCCCTGAGTCTATCCCTGGTACCACACTCACACACACACACACACACACACACAAGGTATTAGATATATATATATATAACATTTGTTAATATAGTTAACATTTTGCTCAGTGCTTTTTATCTAGAGAGTCTTATAGAAACCTGAATGAATTCATGCCATTTCTGAGGAACTTTTCCTTTCTCATAGCTTTTGAACCATTACTGTCTATGAGAGTTGACTTTTCCCACGAGTCTTATTTGTGCAAAGAAAAGGTTATTACAACTCTCCTCCAGTATCATTATACCTTCCCTTAAAAATTAGGTAAGCCAGAAATTTTAATAAAGTACAACTGAGGCCTGTGACGTGAGCTCAGTTCTGTTTGGCCAAGTTTAAGTCAAATGTATGCCTCATGGATTGAAAAGAGCACAAATGAAGGGTCGGGGGGAGAAACTATTGCAAAATATCAGGAAAGATAATAAATAATCAGACAGAAAACAGGGATTAGGAAAAATGGTATATACTTACAGTTGTTCTAGTGTTTTTTTTTGTTGTTGTTTTGTTTTGTTTTTTTGTTTTTTTTACTACTGAGGAATGAACTTGGAACACTGAGGCACATTCCATAGCCTTTTCATTTGATTACTGATTTTGAGAAAGGGTCTGCTAAGTTTTCTTAGGGTTGCTCACTAAGTTGCCTGAAGCTAGTCTTGAAAACTTTTCTATCTGCTTCAGGTCCAAAGTCATTGGAATTACAGGCAGGTCAGTGCTAAGGGCTTTCAATTATTCTTGTTGTTAGTACCTGTACAGTCGTTGCAATTTCATTCTCCATTATTAAGTTAGAACGTGTTTCTCTTTCTTATTAACAATTGATTACACAGATATACAGGTAAGCATTGAATATCTGTATTTTCCTTTTAAAAGATACAAATGTTTTGGTCTTGTTTATTTGTCACATTTTAAGCTTTGAGTACTTTAAACTTGCTCTTTTAGAACAAAATAATTAGTTCCCTTGTCTAATCTTAAGAGGGTCAGTAGGAATAGAATGTTTACAAGTGAAGAGTAAAATCTTCCCTTGCTTGAAAGGAACAGAAAGATATAACTCAAAGCCAATATAACCCTTCAAAAAGTTTAATTCTGATAAAGTGTTGAGAGAACATTCCCAAATCCCTATCTTCTATTATGTTATTAGGAAATAGAATCACTCAAAAAAAAATCATTATTGTTCTGCTTTTTATGTCATAATATTGTTCTTAAAAAATATTATTTTAACACAATAATTTAAGATTCAAACAGCAAATAATGATATGCGCCCTGTAGATATTAAACATTTAAATTTAATACAACACAATAATTGTACCTATGTGTCCTTGTTATAATGATGTATTAAAGCACAAAATTTGGTGAGGGAGGCAGGGTGAGCAAAAGGACAATCAGTGTAGAAATGACTAAATGGGACAGGAAGATGGTGGCTGATTCAAAAGGAGAATAATACTCCAGAGCCACTCCCCCTCCACCACTTGTTTGCAAAAGATACCTTTTTCAAGGGATTATTCCTCATCTGCAAGGAGTTGTCAATGAGTCGGCCCCCTGGGTGGCTTGTTCCTGTCCCTTGGATCACTCCACTTTATGTGTCCTGTAAGCAGGTTGGAAGAAGAGGCATGAGAAATTGAAGGAAAATCTAAAATCTACAAACAGGGCAAGGACACCCCCACAATCTCCCATGGGCAACCAGTTTGGCCCACCTCATCGCGCAGGAGTCTGTGAGTGTACTCTCTCTGCTCCCACATTTAAATTAACTTTTTTTTTGCTCTACTCCCATCTGTATTACTTGGGTTTTTCAATCTTAAAACACCAGGGGACTGGAACTCAAAACCCCATCATATTCAACACATGGTATTACACTGACTTCTCAAAATATAAATAATAGTAAAATATCTTGTTGAAAATATAAAAGAAGTAATTCCTTTCTCTACACTTAAAAGTAAAATAAAACTGAATCTCATGGCTTCATATTCAAAGGGAAATAAAGGTTTTTAAAGTTTTTCTTTGATAAAGAAGGATATTTTCAACAATTCTATGACAAAATATGTTGAGGGGGGTTCAATAAGAACAAGACAGTATAGATATTGGTTCAACTGGGCAGAATGGGTGGCTGTTCAAAAGGAAATCAAATGCTAATATTCCAGAACCCTTCACCCACCATCCACAACTGTTGTCAAGGTGATCTGCTCTAGGGAATTTTTCCTCCCTACAGGAGCTGTTAAAGAATGCTCCCCTTTCTTCCTGACCCCTAGGCGGGCTGGGCTTTGGGTAGAAACAGCTTCTTTCCCAACCTTGGATTCTTTGCACCTTTGAAAACCCCACCTTTTGGTCCTTGAGTCACTTTGGTCAGGAAGTCACGATGGACAAGGAGTGGTGCAGGAGAAGCCATGAAAACAGAGACATTCTAAAATGTATAAAAAGGGTGGGACACCCTCACTTTCCATTGGATACCAGCTCTAGACCCCTTCTCTGCAGAGAAGGTCTGGTTTTTTTTGTTTGTTTGTTTTGTATTTTTGTTTTAAATATTTATTTTGGTTGATACACCACGCATTTTTTTCTTAAGAGAGCTGAGGATTGAACCCTGGCACGTGCCAGGCGAGCGCTCTACCTCTGAGCCACACCCCAGCCTGACTGCTCTGTTTTATCCTTTAAATAAAACCTGCTTTCTAATGCTTGCCTTGCATTTCTCAGTGTGATCAATCTTCAACATCTGGGAAATGAAACACCACATCACCCCGTAACAACATATTGATTAATACAATTGTCAATTTAGTATCCCGTTTGTAGGTAGACACATGTGTATGAATTTAGCACATATCATAAAATGATTTGTTTGCATAGTTACGAATTGTGTTACCTATAATATCAATTTACACTTTGCATAATCTGTTAACTGCAGTTCAGAAGCCTTCTTTTTTTTTTTCCTTATTTCTTTTTTTAGTTATTTAGCTGCTTTGTATTAACAATTTATTGTACATTTTAAGGGTATACAGTGTGTTCTGTCCATACATGCATATAACAATGCAATATAACATGCATTGATCTTTAACCAACCACACACTCCTCGACTCCCCCATTGTATCCTTCTCAACCTCTAGAAATCGTTAATTCCTACATTCAGTTTGATTTTTTTCAGTTTCCACAAATGAGAGTGTTATCGGGTATCTATTTTCTTGTAAGGATAATTCTAAAAACATTTGCTGGTTCCATCCATTTTTTCTCTCCTCCAATGATAATGGCATTTAAATAATCCTTTCCAGATATCCCAAGTTTCAGCATTCTTTCTATTTATACAATAACTGAACGCTGCTTTCCATATTTCTATCTTAAGGATAACAGATAGAAAATCAATTAATAGGCCTATAAAATGCTCACCATATACTAAGTAAATGCTATAAAAATTTTTAAAACGTATAAAAAATGTTTGTTCCTTTAGTAGGTACTTTTAATGATGAATTATATAAAAATCGATAAGTATAAATGACTTTGTCCCAATGGTACAATTACTATTCTAAAGTAGATTATATATTCATGTCCTCATTTCTTCCGTTTGTGTTTCTTGCTCACCAATTTTATTTAAAACTCTCTTGTTTTCATAATATTTAGGTTTCCCAGTTCCAGAACCACAATCATTTGAAGTTAAGTAATATTTGTATAATACTAACTAACCCAAAAAAATATTGAATAC